>PVKS010020245.1:0-37121 GCA_004027875.1 Aplodontia rufa | reverse complement strand
CTGTGTTCCGTGATTCCAGCCATCCTGCCTTCCCCTCTTTCCCCCCTAAATGAGCTTCTTTCATGCACTTGGCAGTTCTGTCCTCATCTTCAGGATGTCCTCTGGTGTTCTGAATCTTAAATTAGGAACAATAAATTTAGTTCCATTCCCTGTGGCTTTGAGCAGGTGGACAGGGAATCTGTGGATACCATACAAGCAATAGTCAAATCAGTTTGTAATAGTCTAAAGTGAAAAAATAAATGCGACTTCTCATTCAGGCATTTGCAAACAGTCTGCCCCTCCTAACCGTTTCTCACAGAGAGAATTTCAGGAAACGTGTGGACTAGGTAAATGAGATGTTATTGATGCACAGCACAATTGCGATTATGCTAGCAGATGAAAATAGTTCCTCTATTTCACAGTTGGTCGAAACCTCCCTCTCATAAGTTATTAGGTTGAACCATGTAAATTGCCAAATTAAGGTACCAAAAGGGCAATTTCATCTAGTTCAACCTAAGATAGCCTGTTTGCTCGATCGTAAGGCATGGGAAATATGAGTCTGCATTAAGATAGGACATGTAGGACATGAGATGCATGTGCCCAAAGGGTGCTGGGCCGCTCTTATTTATTTGAACCTGTCTCTAATGGTTAGTGTAGACTTAGTTGACACTTGGTTGTTGTCTCTCTAGCTTTCAGAAAATATCTAGAGCAAAATTGGTTGCCTAGCAACATGTTCCAGCCCAGGAGGGTTGGCGAATGGGTCAGTGATTAACAATTATGTACAATCAAGTTTAAGAATGCACAGCAGCCCGTAATGTTCCTGCTCTGACCATCAGGAAGCATCTGCATTCTGCTGCCCCAGGTCTGTGACTGTTGTAAGGGAATTTATTGGAGTTGCGGTCTTGACCTAGTGAGGGCAATAAAGAACTTTGTTCTGGACTGAGATGCGCCTCTGGGGCCCTGCGTGCAGGAACATCTGACCCCCATCATTTGCTATGGCTGCCTGTCTGGATACTCCTCCCCTTTCAAGATGAAAAGAGAAAACGAAGAATCTGTATATTTGATTGTTGTCACCTCAACAAATTGGCCCCGATTAGCAAATCTGCAATTTACCAAAGAACAAGGGCTCACAGAATGAGTGACAGGAGCTCCCTCCCTCAGCCCAAATCATTCTTTCAATTTACACATGTAGTGCAGCCAGTGCCCTTCCTGCAGGGGCCCAGGACCTTCATCATCTCCCTTCCTTCTGTTCCAGAGCAAGAGAAGACAAATTGTGCATAACCCAGTCCTTCCTTAATCTTTCTGTCAGCACAGATATCAGTGAGGTGAATCCTGCAAATGACAGGGGAGCGAGGTGGCATCTTTGTAACTCTGGCAAAGCTAATAGTGCACATGCATTGTTGAGGATCATCGACTGTAATTGGCTAATCAACTTTTAGGTCCTTTCGGTTTGTATTCTGTTTAATCAACAAAAATAAATCGCCCTGCCAACCTTAAAAGATCCAAGTCGGAGAAGAGTGGTAAATATTCCGTTTGTCCTGCCAAAAGAGCTTTCCCGCAGAAGTGTCTTCATTGAAGATGATTTATATTCGGAAGTGCTGATGTCTTATTTGTCTGGAGAAGGAAACAGCTGTGTAAGCAAGCAGGCTTGCCGCCGTTTTGGGCATTGTTTTTGACATTTATTCACGCTCTTATCCCTCAGACGTTTGTATAAAAATGACCTTCCCTAGCCCTTCCTGCTACTGACCAGACACCACCTCACGCAGTAGCTGTCCAGTGTTTCTCAGAGCTTATTAGAATTGGGCTGCAAACCCTAGGTCTTTTTCTTCTCCCCCACTGAGGCTTTTTGACCGTGGCTCCTGCTCTTTGGGCATTTGGTGGAAAGTGGCTGACATTTTAGTGCTGGAAGATGGGCCACATGAGCATGCCCTTGCTGATATCTTGGTTGGTCCCAGCTGGTCACAGGGTTTCAGGCTTCCCAAGGGTTTGATCTGGGTGGGCGACACAATTTCCTGAGAGTTGCAAGAATTCGTTTTCTGCTTTTGCATCCTGTTTTGTGCCCCAGGAAAGAGAAGGAGATGCAGAAAAGTAGCATGTATTTCATGCCTATGCCACGTGTTCTTGTTTCTCACAATGATCCTGTAAACTAGCTGTGGCTACCCCATATATCTGGGGAGGAAGATGAGGTTCAGAGAATTTCTTCCTTTCCTTCTTTTTAAAGAGAGAGCGGGACAGTGAGAGAGAAGAGAAAGATAAAATCAACTTTATTTAGTTTTTCGTGTGGCTTTTGTTGCTCTGACACTTTGTTGTGTATGTGGTGCTGGGGTTTGAACTTGTGTACTCGCACATGCCAGGCAAGCGCCTTAACTGCAGAGCCACTGCTCCAGCCCTGGGTTCAGAGAATTTCAACACCAGCTCATAGGCACACAGCTTGTGTGTGGAGGGGCTGTGGTTTCAGACCTGTTCTGCTGATTTCTAGTTGTCATCCATTTTACTGGCTGGAAGACCATCCCCTCCCCCCGCCCACAATTTCACCAAAACAGGTTCCCTGGTGCTGTAGTATAGAAGATGTCAAGGTCTGTGGCAGCTTGTGGTGGGTCTAGATTGTCTGCAGAGGGCTTCACATGTAATTCATTAAATCATGACTTGCCTATTTATTATTGGTATCCTTACAGGTAAAGAGACACACCGTGATTGGGGGAGTGGCCCAAGGTCAGGTGGCTAATACTTGAGGTCATCAGCGTTTGCAACTTGTTGGTCTGACCCAGAGCCCGTGTCGTTTGGGGTTCATCGTTCACTGAATGTGCCCTTGTTTGTTTAATAGTCCCCTAGCCTCCAGTGCAGCAAGGAGCCCCTATGGTAACAAAGGAAACGAAGATACAGACTGAGTACTTTAGTTCAAAAATCCAAAACACTGCAAAGTATGAAACTCTTTGAGCACTGATGTGACACCATAAAGGGAATATTCCACACCATGAAACTTTGTTTCATGTGCAGAATTACTTAAGATACTGTTCTGATTATCTCCAGACTCTGTATAGAAGGTGTAAAAGAAACATGAATGTCTTGCTTAGACTTGGGTCCCATCCCCAAAATACCTCATTACGTGTATGCAAATACTCTGAAATCTGAAAACAACCCCAAATCTGAAGCACTTCTGGTCCCAAGCATTTTGGGTAGGGGGTACTCAGCCTGCAGTGATTTTATGGAACTTCATATTTTTTCTTATGAACAAAGGAGGGTGCCGATTCACCCCTGGCCTCGGCTCTTGGCTCCTCTGTTGGCCTTTGACAGTACTTGGACGCCTTTCTTGGTGCCTTTTCTCTGCTTCTGTTTGGTGTCCCCATGTGCTGCTGTGAAGACTATCTCTTCCGTGGGGCCCTCTCAGATTGCCTGGAGACCACCTTCACCAAGAAGCCAGCCCAGTGACCTGCAGACTATTACAAAAATCAACCTTAAATAAACCCAAGATCTAATAGGATACAAATCAACTCTCAACAGTGTCCCCTAAGTCACCAGTTCTAGGAGGCGAGCGGGATGGTGACATTCAGCAGATGCCAGAACTTTTAACCATGTCTTGGCCATTGGCTTGGCAGCCCCAGACCGTGGTGTTGTGGGTACCAGGGGCAGGTGATTTCCTGGGTGGAGTGAGCAGGGAGGAGAAATTTCTTCATTTGGTCAAAGTGGGAAGGTTGCAATGGCTCAGATCAATTAATATCATGATGATTCAAACACCTGCAGAAAAATGACTTCTGATGAGTATCCCAAGCCACGCCTTGTTTGGAACATTTTGCGTGTATTAACCTTTCATCCTCCACCATCCCAATTACTCCATGCTGTTATTATCCCCATTTAAGAGATAAGAACATTGGTGTTAAATGTGGTATCTAGTGTAATTTAGGAACATTAAATACGCAGCACATCTCAGGATCAAGGACATGTGGTAGCTGGCTCGTGGGCCCATCGGGCCAGTATTTGGGTGCTCTTTGGAGCACAGGGCCTCTTTGTTAATTGGCCCTTTGAAACTAGCTGAAACATGCCAGGTAGCATGCCCGCCTGCATTTATTGAGTTATTTCTGCATATGTGACACCATTCTAAGAACTTGCATGAATCTGGTTAATCTTCACAAGAAAACAGGTACTATGATGTGATTAAATCTGACAGATGAGGAAACTGAGTCACAGATGATATAATTTGCCTAAGGCCACTTGGTCAGTCCGCTGAAAGACCAGGTGTCAACCAAGGCTCTTAAGTTGAATGGTCTTCTGCCTCGGCATTAAGGACCTGGTACAGATGGGCAGGGACAGCAGCAGAGGGGCTGGGCACAGTTGTGGGGCTTTGCGTGGGTTAGAGGGACCTGCTGGTCCCCTTAGGAGCCACTGTCCTCATGGCTTGTTCCTTCCTTTGGCATCCATTTGCTCTGCCTTTGTGTGTAACTGACCACCCCAGTAGTGAGGGAAACGAGAACTCTTGTGTGGATGGAAATCCAGACATAGGTAGGCACTTACTGAGTCTTGGGGGTGGGAGGAAGCAATTTCCTTTTGTCATTGACCCCACAACAGCCCTAGGAGATGTGTACTGAAGGATCATCTCCCATGTTGCCGAGGGAGAAGCTGTAGCCCAGGGAGGGTGAGCCACGTATCCTGGGTCACACAGCAGGTGCTGGCAGACTGGGCTCTGGGGTTACAGGTCTGTAAAGGCTGAATATTGCCCGGGGTGAGGTTTCTGTCCACACTCCTAGGCTTTTCTGTGCCAACCTGGACATTTTCTGTATGATTGTTCTGCTATGCTGCTGTCTCCAGGGTATTTTTTCCCCTCCTGGTTTTCTGCCTTGATGTCCTCTCTTGTCTCATAGACTGTAGATTTCCCAACAGGATGAGATTCAGCCCTGGAACTGTTTTTTGCTATGGCTTGTGTGTCTGAGCACCTGCTGAGCTGATGAGCTTTTCAAATGTCACTTGATTGGGAGGGAGCTGGGCGTGATTTGCAGGAACACACTGTCCCAGCTGCCTCCTGGGGTGGGTGGCAGTGGGGTTTGGGCTGTGGAGGATGGCGGATCTTCCTTCCGCCTGGGCCCCCTTGGCAAGGGAAGCTCTTGTGCTCTTGCCCCAGGGCTGACATAGGTCTGCACCCTCTGCTGTGCCTTTGCTGTGGTTTCTTTGGAGCATTGCATCTTTAACATTATTTTTGGTCAACTTTTGAGAATCCAGTGAAATTTTAGACCTTTTTCTTTCTGGATTTCTCTTAGAAAAACTCACATGTACACAAACTTCTTTCTGGAAATTTGGGGCTTTCATGAACCCCCTTACCATCAGAGCACCCTTGAACACCCCCTGCCTTGTCCTAATACACATACCTTGGAATCCACTTTAAAAATTGGGTTCTTGCCGGGTTCAGTGGTACACCCCTGTCGTCCCAGCAACTCGGGAGGCTGAGGCAGGAGGCTTGCAAGTTCCAGGACAGCCTCAGCAACCTAGTGAGGCCCTATCTCAAAATAAAAAAATGAAAAGGGCTGGGGGTGTAGCTCAGGGGTAGAGCACCCCGGGTTCAATCTGTAGTATCCCGGGGGGGAGGGAAAAGGGCTCTCTAGGTCTTCATGTCTCAATTGAGGGCAGGTACAGAGAGCTGAATTTCCGATTCTCTGCCTGCCTTTGCTCTGTTGTTGCCCTAATTTCTTGCTGGCTTGTTTTTGGAGATAAGATCTCGTTATGCTGCCCAGGGTGGTCCTTGAACTTATGGGGCCCAAGCAACCCTCCCACCTATCACTCCAGAGTAGTTGGGATTCTAGATATGGGTCACTATGTCCACCTTTCCATTGGTGTCAAAGGCTGGGCTGAAAAATACATGGAACCCTCAAATAGGTGACCAGAGAGTGGATCAAAGTGTCATAGGGTTAAGAAAAGCAGCAGCACAGTGAGGTACCCTGGGGCAGCAGGAGGAAGCCTTCCGTCCCCTAGGACTGAACACAGGGGGCAGGTGGCCTGAGAGAAGCTGTGACCTGTGATAGACAGGTCCTAGGTGGCCCAGAAGAGGGGACAGGGGATAGATACTCCTACCTTCCTATCATCCTGCCATGCCAAGGGGTCAGAGGCGTGATCACAGTGCACAAAGAGGGCCAGTGCGGTGAAGGGTAACCCAAGAGCATTTAGGACGTGGCCCTTCCCACCTGAAAGAGCTCCTGTGCTCTACACCGATGGCGCATTTGAGGGCACGTGGCAGCTCCGTCACTCTGCAGTGCTCTCCCTGGGACCTGGGCATCATGGGAGATTGCTTCACTCGTGCTAGGGAAGCTTTGTAACTCTGTTAGTGATCGAAAGCTTCCTGGTTTTTGTCAGACACTTTGAAATTCAGCCTTTTTCCCCCTACGCTTGTCATTTTAAGGCCACTTTGAAAGGCTTCATTGTTCCTTGTGATGATGAATCAGTCTGCGTCAGTATCACATGGAGTTGTATCAGTTGCTTATATGGCTTTCAATCATTTGGTATTCAGTTGTATACAGTTGGACATATTATGATTTTGTAAAGCAGGGAAATTACATGTGGGGAAGCAGTCGAGAAATTCAAAAGCGATGTGCGGTGTTAGGCGTTCCGAGACACCTTGTGCACCCCGAGGCCCCTGCGCTTGGGGCTGGGAGGCCTGCCCTCAGCTGCTTGCCTCTGTTTGTGCTTCCCCTGGGCTCCGCCTCTAGGAGTCAGGACTTCTTTTCCAAGCTGGAGTTACTCTTACTGACAAAGACTTCTCCCTGACCAAACCTGAGCCAGGCTGCTCCAAGCCGCCTTTCAACCTTTTGGGCCTGCCAAGGCAGTTTTAGCAAGAATCCTGCTCATGATGTGGGGGGCTTTGAGATGAGGCTGGATTCTCTGCTCCAGCTGGTGAATGAAGTTGGGCTCACTGTAGATCTCTGTGGCCAAAATAGCCTGTTTCTAGTGTTTGCAGCCCAGATAGTGTTAGCAGCTCCCAGCTAAGAGCTGGGTTTTTCCTCGCTACGGTTGAGTGGTGCGTTGCAGCTCTTGGTGGAAGTACACCCCAGGAATTCAGCACCAATCTTCTGGGTTCTTATCTCATGAATTTGAAGAATAAAATCCACAGACAACTATGGAAGGGAAGAATAAAAGGAGTAGGATGTATTTAAGGAAGGAGAACAGAGACTCCGCAAGGCAGAGGGGCACCTGGAGCAGGACACCATCTTAGTGTGCTAGGCCAGGGGATATATTGGTGTGGGGTATGAGCCTTGATTAAGATTCATGTGAAGCAGGCATTGAGAAAAGCACCAACATCATTGCTTAAACTCTATGTAAAACAGACATAGAAACGAAGCACAGAAACCATTGGTTAGAATGTATTGAAAACAGTATCAAATTTTTCATAGTTCTCATCTGTGTCCACCCCCACTTCTTAGTTTTCCCACCTCTGGGACAAAAGAGTTGCTCCTATGGATGCGCCTCATGGTCTTTTGCATTTGAAGGCCCTGAGCCTGCCTGTTAATCACTCTCTGTTGATTAGCTTCTAGGTGTGTTTGAATGGGACCCGTGGTCCTGACTACCTAGCCATTTTATGATCTCTTCTAGTCTCTATCACTAGGGTTTGGCCGGAATCTCCCACCCTTGATATCTGATCAGGTTACCCATTCCCTACCTTCACTGTCTTAAGTCCTTGACCAGCCTTCAGCAAGGTTCCCCTTAACTTTGATGCTTCCTGTCAGCAATTTTCCATCCACTGACCCCCTCTGAGATGCCCCAGATAATCTTGCTATGTTCAAATTTGAGCATGATTTTCTCCTTATTGAAGTAGCCTTGACATCAGCCCCAAAGGCAGTGATCCTGCATTAAATAAGCCTTACTATTTAAAGGAAGTCTAGCTGGGGTGCAGGGGTGCACACCTCTAATCCTAGCGACTCAGAAGCAGGAGGATCTCAAGTTCAAAGCCAGCCTCAGCAACTTATGGAGGCCCTGTCTCAAAATAGATAAATAAGTAAATAAGTCTTGGCGTGACTCAGTAGTGAAGCATCCTTGGGTTCAATAAAATAAATACATAAAATTAAAGTCCAAATAATTTTTTCCTCCCCTTTAGCATAACCCATTAGAAGACCATGGCATTGTTTGGGATCCTCTGGGATCTCTTCTCTGACGTCACCCAACACTAAGAGAGCTGTGTGGGACTCACTGTCACTGCAAAGGGCCTGGAGGGCTGGTTCTCACATCTGAGATCTGCTTTCATTTTTACTTGATCTTCATTCTGCCTTTCCTTGAAATGTGTTCCCTCCCTCATTAAGAGAATATACCGGCTTTTCAATTTTAACTACCTTAATAAAAATGAATCTATATCGTGTGTGTGTGTGTGCGCACGCGTGTGTGTTTTAAGAGATGGAGTCTCTCTGTTTCTCAGGCTGGCCCTGAAAACCTGGGCTCAGGTGATCTTCCTCCTCCAACCTCCCAGGAGCTGGGATTATAGGTGTGCTCTTCTGTGCCTAGTCGTTTCTTTAGCAGGATCCTGAGCCTGGCTGAACCTGTGTTACTGATTTGGGGACCTTGCTACTCTAGCGGGTGAAATCAGGGTGATGCCACTCAGGTTGGCTCTGCGTAGACTTTCTTTATTCAGAGTCCTGGGTTCCTCTGTTTGCCTCCTACTCTTCCATCCTGTGCCCTTAGCTCTCGCCAAAGCCTCTCCTGTTTCCATTCTGTGAATGAAGTGCTCCCTTTTACCTATGGAAGAATGTTCCCCCGGGCTTTGTGAGAGCTGCTTGTCACTGAGAAGTTTTTCCTTTTATGCTTCAGGGTTGATGGCTGCTTTCCTGGTGCTGACACTGTCAGAAGTGGAAGCGTGATCTCCACTTGGTGAGTAGTTACACTCTTCTCTGGGCCCTGCCTGGGCGCTGTAGGACCTCCTAGAGCATAATGGGTATATACATTCATTTACTTTTTTGTGCATTTGTGTACCACAGAGTGCTTGGTGTTTGCTGATTTTCACTCCTGTAATACTTGATTCATGGGTGTGTTTGAAAAGCAGCTACTTCCGCAGAAACAAAACAGCTAAAATCATCTGCATGTTTGACTGAAGAATAATGGGGTATGGATTTAAGTAGAAAATCAGATATATTTGTAAATATTTCACTCTGACTCTGAAAGCATAAGTGTTCTTTTTGTTAAGCACCAACAGTGCTATTATTATATAGAACTGGACGGTAATTCCTTTCCTAGTATCACTGATACTCCCATTGAGGTGTCCCTCATCATCTTATTGAGAATTTTTTCACACTTAGTTAAAAATACCTCAGGGTCAGTGAAGGATCTAAGCTAACTGCATACCCCGCATTTGGTCAGTGGTTTCCTTAAGTCACACTGCATCTGCTGTCCCTGCCCTCTCTCGTTCTCACTTTTAGGACCTTTGGTCAAGGAGCTGGGTCTTCCGTCCATGGAGTCCCACAGTGTAGATCTTTGCTGCCAGCATCCTAGGGTTGTCACTCAGCATGTTTAGTTGCCTGCCATATTTCCAGTACACTAAACGCTCGACCAGATGCATGTTCAAGTTTGGGAGTGTATTTCTTGGACGATGGAATAAATTCCATCGAGCGGCACATTCTCATTCTCTCTCTCTCCCTCTCTTTATTTTGAGAGGGACAGTGAGAGAGAAAGAATCAATATTATTTAGTTTTTCATGTGGCTTTTGTTGTTCCGAAACTTTGTTGTGTACGTGGTGCTGGGGTTTGAACCCACGTGCTCGTGCATGCCAGGCAAGTGCTGTAACTGCTGGGGCACTGCTCCAACCCCCACCCACCATTCTCTTTTTGAAATGTTCTTATTGACTTGTGTTATCAGTGGAACCCATCCGTTAGTTAGGGTGCCCATCAGTTTTTCTCCTTATGGTTTCAGCAGCCACTAGTGTTCGGCAATAGATGTGTAGATCTGGTCTTTTCTTTAGGATTTACGGAAAGGCGATAATCTGATTGTTGTTTCTTCTCTATTTATTAGCTGGAAAAATTTTTTTTTATAAAAGAGACTTTATTTCACCTTTCAAAATTTCTTATCTACTTTGTATAGAGAAGCAGAACAATGGTTTGATTCTTGCCTTTTATTTATCAGAATAATGAGTTGTTTTCACATCCTCCTTCACAGATGATCAATGAACTTTTAAAAAAATATTATGAAATTTGGTTGGTTAATATATTTGACATTGGGGTGGAGATTTTGTAGAAACTTAGTTAAAAAAACCTTTTTCTTAAAAAAGTCTAAATTCAATAATAAATGTTTCTAGATAATAAAGGAAAGGAAGGAAGAGAAGATACAAAGTTGAAAAGGAAGAGACGTCAAAACTTAATTTGATGAGGATAAAAATAGGATAAAGCAAACTGTGCTAGAAAATAAGAGATAAAAAATGCTCTGAAATACTTCAGGGCAGATTACTACAAGGGAATGAATTTACTCGCAGGTATTTATTTACCACCTGTTCCACAGCTGTCTTAGTACTGTTAGGCATTGAGGACAAAATCCCTGTCCTCATGGGGTCTACATTCTAGTGTGTGTAAAGAGAAAATAAATGAACGAGGTCATAAACTATATGATATGCCAGGTGGAGATGCATATGGTGAAAGCAAATATAGGAAGAGCAAGGGAATGTGGGGTGGTGTTGGGGTTCAGCAGAGGGCATCTGCAAGGGGACGTTTGCACCAGAGCCAAGGTGGGCAGGGGCCTTGTTGAGAGAAGATGTAGAGGTCATGTTTCTGATGAGCTCAGAGCTGGTGGAGGAGCCTGAGGGAGGAGCGGGAGAGAGCCAAGTGGTGATTAAGTAGGGTCCGATGCGATTGGGGGAGCGTGTTGGAATCCAGAGGGCTCAGGACCCTTGCAGACCGTTGTAAGGACATTGGGGGCCATGGGATGGAGATGATTTTACTTTCTTTTTCATACAACAATAGTCTGTGCAGAGGGGTCAAGGGCAAGATCAGGAAGTCCAATCAGGTGGTGACAGTGAGCAGGCACTGCTGAGGAGCTGGTGAGAAGTGGACAGGTGTTGGGTGTGATGTGAAGGTAGAGTTGACAGAATTTGCATGGGGTGTGAGGTATGGGAGAAGGAGATGTCCGGGAGAGTGAAGAGCCACATATATTTGGAATGACAAAGGTGACAGTGTTCGATCTCAGCTATTCTGGGCCCTTCCGGGCCGTTTGGTGGGTAGGAGTTTAAGGCTGGGAGTTGGCAGGTTTGTTCATTCTGGAGTGGTTTATAAGTTTCTGCATGGTAGGCTAGGCACCTCTTTCAGCTCAGGGAACCCAGCCTGCACCCAGCCCTGGCACTGCGGAGCAGGGCTTTTGGGAGGTCCCTATGGAACCTGTAGTGGGTGCTGGTTTCTTAGACAAGCCCCGTGATGGAGTAGAAGGTGCTTTTGTGAGGGGGAAACCCTTATAGCTCAAGAACTATGGTTGTTGAGAAATGATACCTGTGTGGTGCGTCTGAGCTTGGTTTTTATACTAGAAGACTGCTCCTGGGTATGACGGGCAGGGCCCAATGTCTTGGTGGATAGATTTAGACGATTTATTTCTCCTGGTGTTTTCTTACAGGAGTGTCCTCAGGGTGCTTGGCTTCATCCCTTCTTCCTATCACTCTGAGCACCAGAATAGGACTCTATAAATCACATGGGTCTGTTTATTTATTTATTTTTTTAAAGATAGAGGGACTGTGAGAGACAGAATCAACGTTATTTAGTTTTTCATGTGGCCTTCGTTGTTCTGAGTGGTGGTGGCTGTGTACGTGGTGCTGGGGTTCGAACTTGGATCTGTGCATGCCAGGCAAGCCCCTTAACTGCTGAGCTGCTGCTCCAGCCCATGGGTCTGTTTATTAATGAAGTTTTAGTGTGGCACAGTGACGCTTTTTTTTTTTTTTTTTTTAAACTATCGTCAATGGCTATTTTCTGGCTACAATGACACAGTATTTCATAGCCGTGATAGAGATCATACGAGTCTGCATAGACTAAAATATTTACTACTTGGCCCTTCACAAAACAAAAAGTTTGCTGATCTTTGACGTTGAAGATAAGCTGAGGTTGAATAGGCAGTGAAGCTAAGTAAGGATCACACAATATTCCATGTGCCGAAACATCACTGAGCTTTCTAGGTGTGAATGTGAAATTTTGGGCTTGGAAATTATTCTTAAAACTGTTAAAATAATTCAGTTTTCCTATGTTAGATGCCATCCTTATACAGTCATCCTTTGGTATCTGTAGGGTAAGGGCTCGAGGAACCCCACACCCAACCACCCAAATCTGAGGATACTCAAATTCCTTAAACAAAACGGCATAGTGTTTACATAAAACCTACCCACCTCTTCCAGTGTACTTTAAATTGTCTCTAGATCACTTTTGATGCCTAAAACAATGTTAATGCTATGTAACAGGATGGTGCAGTGTATTCTTTAGGGATGATGATGATAAGGGTGGTACATGTTCAGTGCAGATGCAGCCATACACAGGGCTATGTTTTCCAGTTGCGGTTGGTTGCCGAACCTGCAGATACGGAAGGTCAACCGTACTTGAAAGGAGCTGAAATTTAGCAGTGCCAGGATCACATTAAATAATGGGGCCATTTTAACTTCGCAGGTGGTACACTGCCCGCAATCCTGAAATTCAGCATTTTGAGGCCTTGTTTGTCGTACTGTTTTCCTTATTATGAAGCTCTCTCTTCCAAATGAATGCACTAGTATGTGGTTTATTTCATCTTTGATCAGGAATTCTGTATCCTTAAATGTTAAAGGTTTTCAAAATAAGCAGTCTTGCATTTTTCCCTCTAAATGGAACTCAGCTAATTTTACCTAGGCTATTTCTTCTTCTTCTTTTTTTTTTTTGTATTATATTATATGCTATGTTCTTATGGATGGCTGTGGAATTCTTTATGTAAAAGAAATTGAAATACTTAAAATATAAATTACTTTTCTTAATTGCATTTTAATGTAATAAAAACCAGAGCTCAATTATTAAAGATGGTAGAAGAAAAGAATTAAAACAGTAAAATTGCTTTGCAAAGACTCTATTTCGTAATGCATTTGGATATAATTGATATCATAATGTGTAATTAACAATCTTTCTTTGAGTGTGACGCTTAAGTTTGGGCGGAGACGGTCCCTCTGAGGACCTGGTGATGTCTGAATTGGTTTTTCCAGTACCACTTCTGAATCTGTGCCTAGATTGTAGGGTCTTGCTACCTGTCTTTTTTTTTTTTTTTTTTTTTTGACAGGGTTGGGAGGTGGTGGTATTACTGGGGATTGAGCCCAGGGGTGTTTACTCCCTCAGCCACATCCTCAGCCCTTTGTATTTTTTTTTAATTTGGACACAGGGTCTTGCAGAATTGCTTAGGGTCTCACTAAGTCCCTGAGACTGGCCTTGAACTCTTCGGCCTCCACAGTTGCTGGGTTTATAGGTATGTGCCATCACACCCAGCTGTGTCTTGGTTTTTGGTGGTTGAGAAAGTGAAAGAGGGGTGGAGAGAGGACTCTTCAATGCTTGGACAGCCACCCACAAATGCCCCAGGTTTGTCAGGGAAAAGCAGACTCCTTAATCAGACAGCACAAATTTTCTGGGCACTTGGAGGTGAGCAGATGGAGTCCCTTTCTTGCCCAAGTATCAGTTGGGCTTGGGTCCTGTATCTTCAAACCAGCTGAAGGCCCTCCTTGGCCCATTTTCTATACACCCATGCCCAACCTGGCTCCGGGGGGATCTTATTGCTGTGATGGCTGGAAGTAATAAGTCCAAGGAAAAGCACTACAAGGAAAACCAGGAAAGAGAATGGGCCGCTAAGTGAACAGCCCGAGCCTCAGTTTCCCAAGGTCCCACCCTGGCTCTGATTGGCTCTTAGAAGATTGCGGGAGCAGAATTCTCAGGAACACTAATAAAAACCCTGGGGGAGAACTTTTTAGGCACTGCTGGGCTTGTATTCGCTGTTGCTTTGACTTAAGAGTGGTGGTGGCTGGAACCACCTTATGACCCAGCTATCCCACTCCTGGGTATTTTCCCCAAAGAGCTAGAATCAGCATATTATAGAGATACAGCTTCATCAATGTTCATAGCAGCTCAATTCACCATAGCTAAACTATGGAACCAACCCGGATGCCCCTCACTCGACGAGTGGATTCAAAAACTGTGGTACATATATACAATGGAATTCTACTTGGCTATTAGAGAAAACCATATTATGGCATTTGCAGCCAAATGGATGGAGATGGAAAAAATTATGCTAAGTGAAATATCCCAAATTCAGAGACTCAAGGGCTGAATGTTTTCTCTCATTTGTGGAAGCTAAAATACAATCAGAAACAATATGATAGATGGCCAAACTAATAATATCCTCAACATGTATGAAATTTTACATGAGCAGGGGGAACCTTGCCTATGATGCTAGGGGAGGTGGGGAGGGGATAGGAAGGATATCAAGGAGGATGGAGGGAGGGAATATGGGGGAATCAACCCAGTGAGGAACCTTCAATTTCCATGAGAAGTCCAATTAGCAGGGGGGTTGAATAGGGGGAAACATGGAACTATGGGGAATCCAAAGGGGGAAGCCATGGAATGGCATCAGCCTCGGCTTGCTCTGTCATTGTACATTTGTTCTTGATTGTATGGCAATGACTCCCCCTAAATGTAAGTCTATTTTTTTAAACTAATAAAAAAAAGAATTAAAAAAAGTCAACGAAAAATTCAACACAAAAAAAAGAGAAAGAGGGGGGTGGTGGGTGCTCTTGATTGCCCCCTGGTGGTTGACTACCTCAGTCCTAGCCTTTTGGGGAAACAGCCCTGTGACTTACAAAGTTGATTTGGTAGTCCAGGAGTCCCTGTCCAATAGCTTATGCAAAAGAGACCACTGTTGCTTAGACATTTGGGGTCTCTGTGGAAATAACTTGTAGAGCCTGTAAGTTCTTCCAGGATAGCTTCGTCACTGGCAAAGCTTTCTCTTTTTTTGATTTCCCGTCAAGTTCTTACTCAAGTGCCTCTCAATTGGTGTTCCACTTTTTTGCTGTGTGCACGATGTCTGTTCTCTGCAGAACTGCTAGAGATCTCGAGTGCTCTCATGCTGCACGGGAGCAGGACAGATTCTCCAGTTGGAGAGGGTCTGCTAAGTGCGGTTTCCCCAACGGCTCCATGGGAATCGCTCAGATTCAGCGATACGTGTGGTCTAGCTTGGTAACAAAACCGAACCATAGCAGCGCAGTTTCCTTGTCTGACCTGAGTTGGAGCGGCCCCAGCATGCAGGCCTACAACAGGGTGTCTGTCCTGAAACCTCAGCAGCCTTCCCACTGCTCCCCGGCACGTGGTACCAGGTAACTTGCCTCTGTCGGGTCTCGGTCTCAGAACTGCTGAAACTCCCAGCTGAATGCAGGCTGTCAGTGTTGTGGGATGTCTAACATCCTTGCCATCAGTGGAGTAGATGCCGCTGTGCCTCCCCAGCTGTGATGGCCAGAACTCCCCCAGATGTGGCCAGTTGTCCTCTAGGGGGGTGGGGGATTAGGACTATAAAATTACTCTGGTTGAAAACTATGGCTAGACACCCATGAACCCAAGATTCTGCCATTGGTCTTCCTGTTTTTTTTTTTTTTTTTTTTTTTAAACTCATTCCCCTCGTAATGTGGATAAGATTTGCTAATGTCTGAGAACTGTCCTGAAATATAGCGTGTTATTCAAATTTAGACATACCATGCCTGCATTTTGCTTGGAAATCTGCCTCTGTGGCTCAGTTTCTACGTTGTCATGTCTGTTTCCCTTTGTATTTACCAAATATTTTTCTCCGTACCCACTAAGGATGTTGTTCTTTGCTAATGCATTAAGTATGCTTGGTTCTTTTTTTTATAAAGAGAGAGGGATAGTTTTTCATCTGATTTCCGTTTCTCCAACACTTAGTTGAGTTTGTGGACCTGGGGTTTGAACCCTGATCTTTGTGCATGCCAGGCAAGCGCTTTCACACTAAACCACTGCTCCAGCACCTGCTTGGTTTTTAAAACCTCAGCCAGAGAAGGTCTTGGCTGGAAGGAGTCTGGAAGCACCTTTGGGGCAAGAGTAAATGTCCTGTTAATGTCACCATCGTCCCTATCATCTTCACGATCTTGCCCAACCCTTTAATCGAGGAAACCCTGTAAGACCGAGGGCGGGACAGGGGTTCATCCAAGTCACGGTGAGTGGCAGGGCAATGGCTGTCTGTGTGTTTCTGGTAAATTTCCTTGCACTTCCGTGTTCTGTGGAGGTTGGTGCTACCATTAGCAGAACTTTCCCCCTCTCCTCTGGAGCTCCCTGCTGGAGCCTGACCTGAAAGCGCCACTATTCTGGGCTCATTGAGGATTTGCTAACAAAAGTCTCTTGAAAAGATGGGGAGGAGTCTAGGGGAGGCAGAGAAAAGGAGGGAGAGAGGAGTCACTTAAATTGCACCTACATTAACCTAGAAAAGGGAAACTGTGGAGAACATTGCAGTCAGTGGGGCTGAAAGGGAGCAGAGTGGTCGCCCGAGAAAGGCAGTACAACACTAAATCAAACAGGCACAGTACGGGATCTTGTTTCCATCCTGATTTGAACAAAGCAATAAGGGAAAGCAGGGGGAGGGAGGGAGAGAGGGAGAAATCGGTGACATTTAAAAGCTTATGGTAATTGGTGATATTGATTTTTTTTTTTTTTTAAGTTGGACCTGAAAAAATAGTATTGGGATTATGTTTTGAAAAAAAGGTCCTTCTTGTCTAGAAATGCCTTTTGACATATTTATGGATGATATCATATGATGCTTGAGGTTTTCAAAGCACATAACCCAGAGCGTGGAGAGCACAGTGAAACAGGACTGGATGGTTAAAGCTGGTTGTGGGCACGTGAGGATTCAGTTCTCATCATAAAAGATTTCCCACAGGAAGAAGTTTTAAAAATTGTAAGCCAGGGGCTGGAGTGGTGGCTCAGCGGTTTCGGCGCTTGCCTGGTAAGCATGAGGACCCGGGTTCAAACCCCAGCACCACGTACACAATTAGGTGTTGGAGCAACTAAGGCCACGTGAAAAACTAAAGTTGTTTCTCTCTTTCTCTGTCTCTCTCACTGTCCCTCTCTCTTTAAAAAAAAAAAAAAAAAAACAAAAAACCAGCTGCTGGAGTGGTGGCTCAGCAGTTACGGTGCTTGCCTGGCATGCGTGAGGACACAGGTTCGAACCCCAGCACCATGTACACAATGAAGCGTCAGATCAACAAAAGCCACATGAAGAACTAAATAAAATTGATTCTCTCTCACTGTCCCTCTCTCGCTTTAAAAAAAAAAAAAATGAAAGCCATCCAACTGCAATAGGTCATGTCCTTTGCAATTTAAAATAAATAAAAGAAGCAGTGTGAGAAATTTGTCATCCTTTAAATCTTTTTAAAAAGAGAATCCTCTTTTAATCCTCTGTAGATGCTGGGTTTTCCTAGCAAAGTCCCTTTGCCCTGAGTGGCAGGTGGATGTGGACCCAGGAGCCCTACAGAGCCTGCCTCTCTGCGTGCCCTTCGTTGTGGTTCCTGCCAGGTGTGGCCTTCTCTGTGCCAGTGGAGAGCTGTGGTGTCCTTGGGGACATCCTCCATCCCCTACACCACTTCCTAGAACCAAATTATTTTTTTCACAAGTTTTTTATTATTTATTTTATTTTATTTTAAAGAGAAGAGAGAGAGAGACAGAATCAATTTTTATTGAGTTTTTCACATGGCTTTCGTTGCTCTGACACTTAGTTGCATACGTGGTGCTGGGGTTTGAACCCGTGTACTTGCACAAGTCAGGCAAGTGCCATAACCACTGAGCCACTGCTCCAGCCCCAAGTTTGTTATTATTTAAACAGCACACAGGTAACACAAAACTATAAAAACCAGGCATGAAGAATAAAAGTGAAAGTCCTTCTCCCTCTATCTCCTCTCCCGTTAATTTCACTGCCTTCTCCAGAAGTAATAAATGAGACAATGGGGTCTTTTCAGGTCTTATCATGTAACTGCGACCATATTGAAGGTTTTTTTTTTTTGTTTTTGTTTGTTTTTTTTTTTTTTTTTAAGAGAGAGGGACAGTGAGAGAGACAGAGAAAGAGAAACAACTTTATTTAGTTTTCACATGGCCTTTGTTGCTCCAACACTTAGTTGTGTACGTGGTGCTGGGGTTTGAACCCGGGTCCTCGTGCTTGGCAGGCAAGTGCTGAAACCGCTGAGCCACCGCTCCAGCCCCTGAAGGTTTTTTTTAAAAATTTTATACTGAAAAATTTTAAAGCAATCACATACAGATGAGAATATAATACACAAGAAATTTCTGTTTCTCCAATCTTTTTTCTGGAGCTGTGTTTGAATGTGAAGTGTCCCCCCAAAGCTCCCATGTAATAGTTCAGGAGTGCTGAGTTGAAATGACTGGGCTGGAGGTGCCTTAGCCCAGTGAGTGGATCTTGATGGGGACTGACTGGCAGCTGTGGGCTGGTAGGGGGTGGCTGGCAGAGGTGGGCTGTGGGGGACGTACCTTTGGGGTGCATATTTTGTACCTGGGGTGGAGACTCCCTCTCTGCTCCCTGGAGCCATCCCTTCCTCCATCTTCTGTCTCTTCTCAAGCCCCAAGGAATGGAGCCAGCCTTCTATGGATGGGGACCTCTGAAACTGTGAGCTTTTCCTTCTAAAATCGTTCTCGTCAGCTCCTTGGGTCACAGCAATGAAAAAGCTGACTAAAGCAAACTTGAGAGTAAGTTATCTCTGGGTGCTTTCTCCTTGACCCTGACAGTCTTCATCTGAGCAACCAGGAGCATTTTCCCACATAATCGCAGGAGAGTCAACGATACCAGGCCATTTACCTGGCCCCCTGCCACCTTCTTGTCCTCAGGTCCCAGTTCAGTTCCTCCTCTTATTCCCGTGGTGTCCTTTAAAAGCAGAAGTATTGGTCCAAGTCATGCATGACCTGTGGCACTCATGTCTCTTTCATTTCTGGCTGGGACAGCTCTCAGTTTTTCCTTCACTCATTCGAAGATCATGGGTTAGGATTTCCTAGTGTGTTCCTCAGTTTGGTTTGCCATTTATTTCTGATGATTTCATTCTTCATCTTTGGCTGCAATATCACAGAGTTTACTTGTGTTCCTGCACTTCTGGTGTGGTGTGTGTTTTGAATGTCCCCGAAGGCCTGTGTGTTAAAGGCTTGGTCTCAGGGTGGCCCCACTGGGAGACTGTAGGTGTTCAGGGGGAGGGCCTTGCGGGAGGGCCTTAGGGCACTGGGGATCTGCACTTGGGAAGGATTGTGGGGACCTGGCTCCTTACTGTCACTCTCTTTGCTGCCTGACTGGTGCTCTGGTTTTGCTCTGCCATGAGCTTGTCACAGGGCTGTGGGCTTTGTCACAAACCCCAAACAACAGGACCAACTGACCGCCGACTGGAACCTCCAAAACTGAGCCAAAATAAGCCTTTTCTTTTAGTTACCTCACGCAGTGTTATAGCACTGGAAAGCTGATAGCAAGCCCAACTTCCCATCTAGGGGTCCAGATGCTGAATGGCCGTACTATTCACTCACACGCTTTATTCAGTGCGCCGCATTCCATTTCCTTAAACATTTCACTACTCAGGCTGTCCCTGGTTTGGCCAGCAGGAGTTGGCTTCTCCGTATTTCTTTACTTTTCTATATAACCAGACGTTCTGGGTTCTTTCTCTGTCCAGGGAAGAGTGAGCCATTTCTCTAAGGAGAGTGGGACGTAGAAGCCATAGAAAGCATTAGGTGTGCTCAGAACTTCTGGAGTGTCACTGTCCTAATACTCACTCATACGTGTGAGTTCATACCAGTACCTTTGATTCTGATGCAATACCACAAAAGATCATTCAAGTTTTCTTCCTTTATCTGCCTCTGTGACAAGGTGAAATCTGGAGCTCAGTACCGGTGCTGTCTTCACTCTTCCCTCCCTCCACGCGTGGTGATCAGTCGCTCTTTCCTGGCCCTACCTCCTCCCACATGGGTGCCCTCCTTGTCCTGTTTGGGTTCGGATGCCCATGCCAAGGTCTTTTCCATGTTGATCTCTCCTTTCCCTGTTAGGTCAGGGTCAGTGACACTGTGGCTGCCTCCTCCTGTGTGAACAACCTACCTTGCTTTCCTCCACCTCAGGCTGTAGGACTGGACTGCTTGGGGAGAAGGGCTGTTTTTCATGTATACAGTAAATGCATAAAAAAATCATATTGCTCGTATTGTTTTCTTACATGCATTTCTTCCTGCCTCTCTCCCTTCATTTCTTCCTTCCTCCTTCCTCCCTCCCTCCCTCCCTCCTTTCCTTCCTTCCTCTCTCCCTCCCTCTCTTCCTTCCTTCCTTCCTCCCTTCCTCCGTCCATCACTCTCTTCCTCCCTCCCTCCTTTCCTTCCTTCCTCCCTCCCTCTGTCCCTCTCACTCCACTCCCTTTCTTCCTTCCTTTTTCCTCCTTCCCTCCCTTCCTTCCTTCTTCCTTCTTTCCTTCCTTCCTCCTTCCTTCCTTGAACCATTCAATAAATATTTTACTGAGTACCTTTATATGCTATGTATTGTTCTAAACATTTGGAATTTGTCATTAAAAAAATGCAAACGCAATTCTGTACCTTAAACTATCCTTCCCTGAGTGTTCCTCTTTCATGTCCGTATTTCCTTCCAGTGTATGCCCCAAATCCATTCTCATGGAGGCCTATTCCGACCTACATGCTGCAAATTGTACTCCCTTAGCTTGAGCCGAGCTGTAGACTTAGGTACAGATTCACCACCGTCCACCATGCCATAGGATTGGCTATTGTGACGTCTGTGAGTCTCTTGTGCACACACTCTAACTCACTGGTGTGGAGCTTTCCTTGAGAGCCTGGTATCAGCTGAATTGCCTGGTCTTTTACCCTCTGGGCAAATGGCCATGTTAGTTCAGAACTTGCGTCCCTTCCAGGAGTGTCCTCAGAAGCATTTCTCCCTTTGCTCTGTTTTCTGAACTCCACACTCTGGTCCACTTAGGCCTGGTGCTTTTCCTCACGTTGGAATCTTCAAGGCCACTTGAATTAGCTTACTCCCTCATGTATAGACTTGGCTAACATTTCTATACATCTTTGTGTGTGTGTGTGTGTGTGTGTGGTGTATTATTGAAGTTAAAAAAATTTATGATTAAAAATGATACACTGAATGAAATTCAGGTGGCTGTTCGGCCACCTGAGTCACTGAGTTCCCTGGTCCCATGGCCAGCCCTGTGCCTGTGGTTGGGCATCATGACATTAGCCTGCCTGATTGATGGACCATGCCTGCTGCCCTTGGCCTGATTCATGTTCCCCTCGAGTGACAGAGCACCCTGTGGGATGAAGCAGGTGACAAGGCCTGTCCTGACGCGCAGGCCTCCGCCATGATGGTCTTGAGTTAACATTTCTCAGTTTGGCTTCTGAGCTTAATTGACCACTGCGTGGATCAGGTGCTGTTCAGTGACGTCTGAAGCCCACTGGAGTCTTCTGACAGCTCTCACGGAGGGAGGAAGCCCCTGTTCCCCTGGGGCCTCTGTGGGTCATCTTGGTCTCCTGCAGGGTCTTTGGTTTACCTTCTGTGTGCATGTTCACAGGCCCTGGAAAGCAGGACGCAGAAGGAAAAGCCCTCCTGCCTCGAAGGAACGTGTGGGTGGAAGTCAGGTGCCCAGAAAAGAGTGCTGCTTCTCACCGAGCTGCAGGAGCCCTGCAGCCACAGCGGCTGCCTGCGGCCAGTCCGTGGGACCTTTCCAAGGAGCCTCTTCCACTTGGCTTGCTTTGGAACAGGAGGGAGGCACCGTTGTAATGATAAAGGACTTGGCAGGGGCATCTTAGAAGCCAGGTGACTTGTGGGGGTTTCCAGGTATGACAGGATACAAGAGTGATCCTGGATATTCTGGAAGGGGTGAAATTAAATTCCACCTTTGTCTAGTAACAGCCCTTGGGCAGCAGTGCCTTCAGGGGTGAAGGAGCCCCGTTCCCCATAGCTGCACCTTCACAAGTGGCTCCAGGGGAAGAGGCAGGGCCAGGTATGTGTTCGCTGCCTGATGCAAGGCTGGTGGCCCAAAGGAAGTTTCCAGGCCCCACTGGCCTCCCTTCCTCCCAGCATGCAGACATGTGCTTTTAGACCTCATGCAGTTATGGCTCCTGTGAGTGTTTTACGGAGTGTTGGTTCATCTGCGGGGAGCTTTCCATAATTTACATAGTGGATCACCTGACTCCAAACCCAGGTTACCTAAGAGAACAGGGCCTTTTGGCAATTGCAAGGCAGATTTCTCTTTGGAAGCAGCTGGTATTTTTCTGAGTAGAAACATAGGGGAGGGAACTAGCAGTTAATTAAAAAACAAAGTGAAATGAAACAAAAATAGCTATTATTTTTCAAGTTCCTCATATGTGCCTGAGAGTGGGCTAATTCCCGTGTGTCTACTGTATCATTTCCCTACAATAATCCTAGTATGTAGGCGATTTTATTGCATTTGCTCTTACAAATAGGGAAACTGAGCACTTCTGAGAGCGTCCAGCATTCTGAATGTTGAGCCATGAGTGACAGGTCACCGATGAAAGTAGAGAAATATTGATAATCCTTAATCTTTGCATACATGCCTCCTAATAAAAAGGCCTCTACTCTCACGAGCCTGCTTCAGAATTTTCCAAACATCTCCAGCCACCCTATTATATTCAACTTAAACCATCTTTTCATCGGTGCATGCCTGTAATCCCAGTAACTTGGGAGGTTGAGGCAGGAGGATCACAAGTTACGAGGCCAATTTGAGCAACTTAGGAAGATCCTGTCTCAAAAGTAAGTAAGTAAATAAATAAGTAAAAAGGGTAGAACGTTGCCTAGCATGTACAAGGCCCTAAGTTCAATCCCCACCACCACCACACACACAAAACAAAATGAAATCCAAAAACCATCTTTTCTTTAACTACCAGCTTTTAAGATGAATAAAACATTTACGGCTTTGCTTTAACTCTGCTCCCAGATTTGCAACTTTGCTGTGTTTAGCCCTTGTTTCCCAGGAAGCTGTTCAACACAGCTAGCTATGACATTTTCTATTAGGCTGACCCACAGTGGCTTTCGCACTGCCATGGGACCTATCATTGGGGTGAAAGGTCTTTCTTGTCCTTCTCATTTGTGAGGAATGAATATCTCCCACTGATGTGTTGGGGACCCTCTGTGCAGTGTAGTCTTCTCTTACCCCCAGGGGATCTGTCCCAAGAATCCCAGTGGTTGTCTGAAACCACAGATGGTGCCAAACTCTACCTATACTGAGCGTATTCCTATTCCTATACATACATACCTGAGTTACAATTTAATTTATCAATTAGGCACAGTAAGAAAGTACCAACAAGAACTTTCCGTAGGTCCTAGCAATCTCAGCATGATTTTTTCTTCTTTCTTTACTTAACTTTCATCTTTTCATTAAAAGGAAGTATTTTATGTTTTCTCTTTAGAATATAATACAAATTTCCAGTATCACTTGTGCTTTGGAGCCATTCTTAAGTAAAGTAAAGGTCACTAGAAGTCAAGCAATGTGGTACTGTGATAGTTGACCTCATAGAAAAGAGATCTCAGAGTGGCTAACGAGTGGGTAGTGTATACAGCGTGGATACACTGAAAAAAGGGTTGATTCATGTTCTGAGCAGTGCAGACTGCAACAGGGTCAGATGGCATGAAGTTTCATCATCCTACTTAGGACAGTGCACCATTTAAAGTGTATGGATCATTTCTAGAATTCTCTGTTTAATGTTTTCAGACTGTGGTGGATGGCAGGTAGCTGAAACCACAGAGGGTTGAAATTAGGAAATTGGATATGGGAGGACTAACTGTATGTCTTTTTCTTTTTTTAAGATAGAAGGACAGAGAGACAGAATCAATTTTTATTGAGTTTTTCACATGGGCTTTGTTACTCTGACACTTAGTTGTGTACGTGGGTGCTGGGGTTTGAACCCGTGTACTTGCGCATGCTAGGCAAGCGCCGTAACTGCCAAGTCACCGCTCCAGCCCCACTATATGTCTTTTCTATTGTCTTTCCTTTCTGTACAACTTTTTCATTCACCCTTCATCATTACCTGGTCTTCACTGAGTAATGCCCATGAACACGGAGCTTGCAGCCTGAGTCCTTCATGCCAGCAAGTGTGTAAGGTTCTGCTGGGGGCCTGTGCTCCATGCACTAGAGTGGGTGTCTGGGGCCTAAAGCATGGAATAGTCAGAACTTATAAATCTGTCTTCAATAGAAAGCAGGATATATATGTATGTGGGGTTAGTTTAAAAAATAAACAAAACCAACAACAATAAAAAACAAGACAAAACTATGAAACCAGTCTCCCCAAAACCCCGACCAAAAACACAACCAGTAGAACCCAGTGTCTCTTTGTCTTCCTCCTGCCCCTGACTCTGTTCATTTCCCAGGGACAGGGAGGGCCAACTGCTAACATTTAATGGATTTATTGCAACTCAGGAAGTAATGGATGCTAGTCTAGAATTGACTCTTGGGTTTTGTAAGAAGTTGGGATGTCCTAGGATTCCTTACTCGAACAGGCTTTGAGTGCCTGAGATTTGGCCTGGAAAAGCAGTCATGGGACAGCATTTGTGAGGACAGCCAGAATTCTATGTCATCACAGAATGTCTGTCTCTTTCTGTTGGAATTATAGACAGCATTCAGAATGGCTAGGGGAAGCTTACAATTCCTGAGTTTATCATATTTGCCATAGAGTTTGCCCCTTATATAAACAGATGTTTTGAAGTGAAAAATGCTACCTCTTCAGCAAAACCAGGGGAAATGTCATGTAAAAGAATATTTTAGGGCTGGAGAGGTGGCTCAGTGGTAGAGTGCTTGCCTTGCATGTACAAGGACCCAGGTTTGAGCCCCAGCACTACATACACAACTAAGTAGAAGAAAAACAAAAGCTAGATGAAAAAATAAAGTTGTTTTTCTCTCCAAAAAAAAAAAAAAGGAACATTCTAGAAGACACTCGCATTAAATGTGGTAAAACTTGTCATATGGCTACAGAATGTTAAAGCCAACAGGGTCACAGGAATAAGATGAGTTCAGATTCTTCATTTATAGTCTACAAAACTCAGGCTTTGGAGTTTAAAGGTGTTGGGCAAAGTCAGGATTCACTTGGTGCACGTTAGCTGGGGCAGTTGATGCCGCCTCCCACGTGGAAGATGGCATTTCACCCATAACCCTACCTGCTCGTTATTGATCGCACATCGCCCATGGCAAATGCAGCAGTTGTCTTTGCTTTTTCTCATTTCTTTGGAAAGGTTACAGTTTTCTTTTTTTAAAATTTAAGTGTTCAATTGTAGACCTGTTGATTTCCATGTTGGGTCATTATTTTCTGAGGTCCTGATAAATGTCTGGTCTCTTTTTCCCAGGTTGACAATTTTCGTTTCTGTGCTTCATAGGGACAGAAGTATGAAATTAGGGTTTGGAGCAGTGGCGGTTACGGCGCTGGCTCAGCGATTACAGCACTTGCCCTGGATATGCAAGTAAGCGAGTTCAAATCCCAGCACCATGTACACAATGATGTCTTGGAGCAGCGAAAGTCACATGAAAAACTAAATAAAATTGTTTCTCTCTTTCTCTCTCTCTCACTGTCCCTCTCTCTTTAAAAAATAAAAAAGATTGTTTTTTAAAAAAAAAAAAGACCTATGAAATTAATATTGGAGCAATTAGACATCTAGTCCCCATTTTTGTTCCTTGTAAATTCCTAGAGCACAAGTATGGAATCCATCAGACCAGATGGCTTATATTTTCAAATCTTTGTGGAAGTCTGTAGATATTTTATTCTTGCTTCCAAATGTAATCAGTAGGTAGGGTGTAGACATTTTCATAGAACTTTATCAATTCATTTTTAAATCAGGAGCTGGGTCCCTCAAAAACTCTTTCCTTGTGTGGAGGCGGGCCAACTCAACTACACTATGGATGACAAAAAAGCCAGTGTCAATTCTACATTTTAGTGGCTCCACTTAAGAGTGTATTAGAAGTTGTTGGATAATTGCTGTTGTAATTTTTGTGGGGCAGCTTATCTTTAATACCGTTCATATAAGCAGCTCCTGCTGCTGTGAGCTGCAGAGGTTAGGACTGATTTTCATGAAATTTTTCACTTAATGAAATCTCATCAATTTCAATCCTCCTGGCTATTTTCATTTGAAACTGAGAGGGCCCAAGGGCGAGCAGCGTAGAGGGACTGGGGTTTCACTTTGGCTTGTGGGAGGCTACATCCCATGAGGTCCAGCTTTTATGAAATTTGTTCTAAATGACTTGAACGGGAGCCAGCGCTGTCTGATGTTTTATATTATGCAACCAGTCAGATTTATGTTGTGTACAATGAATTTCAAATCCCAGTTTTTAGGGGATTTGCAAGAGGGATAGGGATGTTCTTTGCATACTTGAGAATGAAAACTTGGAAAACCATAATAGTTCAGGGCTCATTTAGAAAGCATGGCTATAACATAGGAATCTTTTTTGATCCCTGATGAGCATCAGGAATAATATTTCAGAAGCTGAAAGAGATTCAGAACTGATGGGCCATAGGAATCTGGTACCTGGGGATTTTATTCCCGTGGTGGGTGGCGGTGGATCAGGCAAAGTTTCTTATATTGCTTTTTTTTTTTTTTTTTTAAAGAGAGGACAGGGAGGGAGAATCAATTTCATTTAGTTTTTCATGTGTCTTTCATTGCTCTAATGCTCCATTGTGTACATGGTGCTGAGGTTTGAACTTACGTCCTCACACATGCCAGGCTAGCGCTATAACTGCCGAGCCACGGCTCCAGCCCCTCTTATATTACTTTTAAACTGGTTCTTGATGGTCAAGTTGGGCTTTACCAGCAAATTTTACAAGGAAAGGAAGAGAAACCAAGAGAGCAAAGAATGCACTCAAAGAATATTAACACTTAGTTCTGCATGACTACAGTGTCCTTTTGGATTCACAGGGGTACTGAAGATCCAGTGGGTTCCAGGACCTGCCCTTTTATACCCAAATCTGTGGATGCTGATATAAAATGGCTTATTATTTGCATAGATCCTATGCGTTTCCTTTCCATACAGTAAAACATTTCTAGATGGCTTGTAATTCCTAATGCAATGACAGTGCTATGCAAACAGTTACAATGTTGTATTGCGTAGGGAAATATGACAGGGAAAGGTTTATACATGTTCAGGGCAAATGCATTTCTTTTAAAAAGTATTTTTGACCCATGGTTGGTTGAATCTTATATTGTAGAACCTGCTGATATGGAGGGCTGATTGTACTTTTTAAAAACCATTAAAAAAAGAAAAAAAGAACAGGTCCTTTTTCAAAGGGCAAAGAGTCACCCTAGCAAGCATTTGTAGCAGAATGGCCTGTAGACTCTGCACCAGGCCTAGAGAGCCTTTTGAGCTGTGGAGCATCTGTGGCCCTTTAAGGTGATTGTGTTGTGGAAAGAGACTACCTCCCCTCCTCTGATTTTCTTGATTTTATAGTATCTGGGGAGCTGGCCTTAAAATGTCTATTCATTATATCTTGTCTGTTACAAGGGGGTTTAATTATTCCCAGTGATGAAAAGCATTTGGGGACGATGGCAGGCCTGGCCATGTCCCGCAGAGAGCTCTTTGTATCTACCTGCCCTGCCTCTCTTCCTTCGTTTTCCATAGGTGAAGCTATGAAATGAAGGTGGAGTGCCCACACTTGCTACTTCCTAGGTAAGTGTGCTTTCTGCTGAAGCCGCTGAGGTAGCTCAAAGTTGCTTTTGATCCTAGGTAGCAGTCATGTGTGAGAGGCTTTGAATTTGGTGTTTAGTGTAGCGGATGGCTGAGTGTTTGATCAAACCCGACCAGTCAACGATGACTTCAGCCATCACCTGTGTGGCCTGGGGTATGCTTCTTCACCTCCTTTGGCTCATTTTCCTTCGTAAAATTGAATAAGCTTGTTAAAATGCTGTCACCTTGACTGCTTCGGTTAGTCTTATCTGAGTCCTCTTTTCAAGTTGGCTTTGACATTTGCCCCCATATTCTCTTTGGCCTGTACAGTGTTGTCTTAGCAAAAAATCCCATGTGTTTTTCTTCCACCCTGATGTCTGATCAAGTTCTTATCCCTTATCTTTGATGTATAAATCATTGGCATAACTTTAGCAAGAATCCTATTAGGCCAATTTAAAAAGAATCTTCCTACCTTTGGTATTTCGTCTTAGTAATGATCCACTCACTCCGAGAGCCTGCTATGGCTGGAAATCCATACTAGTCTTGCCATATTCAGAATTGAAATTGATTTCTTTGTTGCAATGCTGCTATTATAATAGTCCTGAATTAGGTCTTATTTATTTTTAACAACCTCTTGGTTCTTAGTTCATATGTCCAAGGTAGTACCCGGGGCATTAGGTGGGGAAGGCTGTCATCAGAAACAAAGTTCAAAGTTATTGTGGCTAACCCAAACTAAAGCTTGTTCCTTGTCCACATAAAGTTCTATCCCAGATGGTGAGTCTGGCATCCAGGCTCCTTCCACATTGTGGCTCCTCCATCTCCAGCATGTGCCTTCCAAGGTCACCATATACATTTTTACCACTCATATTCCATTGGCTTGAGTCGAGTCAAAGGGTCACATTTCTCTTTAGAAGAGGCTGAAAATGTAGGTGAGAGGAAGAAGGAATGAGTTTTTTCAACATCAGCTCATGAATCTGCATTTGAAATAAGTGTCACCTGTGGTTCTGATGTGGGGGTTGCTTGGGCCTCACGTTGGTCTTTGATTTACAACATGCCTGCTAAATGCCCTCTAGCCCTGATGTTGCGTGAATCTGTCGTGCTGGGACTCATCTACAGAAGAAAGCAAGATTCTCCTTCCAAAGTGAAAAGAGAGTTGAATTATTGATTTTCCACCTTTATTCTGAGTGTGGAAAAGCGTGTTGACTTATGCAGACCTGCATCACAATCATCCTACTCTGACTCTTCTGCGTTGAGAACTCAACTGGATATTGATTACCTGATGGTTCTTCATTCTGTGCTGGGGTGCTGGCATGAGAATGCAGAGTGCTAAGATAGTGGACAATCAGCTATTTCACTTTTCTTCTTTCAACTTATTGACAGCATAAGAGTTTCCTTAAATTCTTCTGTTTAGAACCACTGACCTATGACCAGGACAATTCTGATAGTACCTGCTATTAATAATTCATGTTGTGATTTTTTTTTTTTTTTAAAAGCAAAGGATTGGGGTTTGTTTTGTGTCAGGACAGAGGCTCTAAGCAGATGTGTGGGTTGGGGTGGGTGAAGAAGGATGGCAGTGTGGCAATCAGTTTTCCTTAAGTCTGTTAAGGACCCAGAAATAGTATTTTGATCTGCTGGAGATATGGCTTGAGCAAATTGTATTTGTAAGGGGAAAAAAACCTAGACTGTGAATAGAGTCTTTGAATGAGACTTTTTTTTTTGAGTTTCTAATTTCTTAATACCATCTGTTGCTAAGCTACTGCAAATATAACACTGGCTGGTGTATGCTTTCTAGATTTGATGTAGTTCTGACACCAATCAATATTCAGTAACATTTCTAGAACACTTATTGTATGTGGCTTCTGTTCTCTTAGTTCTTCATCCTGACAGTGTGAGTGCTGTTTAACCCTTTGAGTGAAACTGAGGTTCAGGGTGGTCAAGTAACTATAAGTCTACGTTGCCCACGATCGAGGCCCTGTGGCCATCCAGAAACTTCGGTACCCATGGTTTTGCTCCATTTGGTTCAGTTTGTTCTGATTTATCTGTTCTGTGTTGGAACAGTCAGTGTTTTTGGAGAGAGCCTCTCCCGCTCTCATTTTTGATTCAGAAGAAAGCATTTCCATTTTCTTACAGGGGAGTTACGGTTTTTGGTTTTGCATTCAGTGCTGGCAGCTTGGAGGCTGTGGGTAAAGTCATCTGTTTCTTCCCTGCCTTTGATGGTGTATTGCATGCCCCGATTGAATAGGGAGTGGGTACATCTTAGTGGCTGGTCAACTGAAGTTTCTGTTGGACATCTTCATGACCATTCCAGATGCGTTTAAAATAATAGAAGGCTTTGAAGATTTCTGACATTCTCCCGTGGGGTCAGGGGAAGATGGTGTTGGGTCTCCTTGGAGACAAGTCCAGTTTTAGTCATTGTGCTAAAACTGTCCAGCTGATTCCCGAGAGTCAATGAAGATAGCAAACTCCTTGCCACGTCTGGATGTTGTTTACCCCACAGAGGTTCCTGTGTTGGGAGCCTGGTCCCCAGGGTGGCAGTAGTGGAGGTGGGGAACCCTTAAAAGTTGGGCATTAGTGGAAAGTCCTTATGTCATTTGGGGGTATGCTTTTGAAAGGGACGAAGGTATTTCTTTTGGGACTCTGGTCAGTTTTTGCAAGAGGACTGTTATAAAAGCTGAATCCTGACCGCATCCAGCTTTGCACCTTCATATATTGAGATGTGATTGCTTCCTCATGCTTCTGCATCTATCGGTGGGCCTTCACCAGAGGCCACACCAGTGGAACTACCTGGTTTGACCCAGAACTACCAGAAGTGAGTGTGAACTAAATAGTCCTCCCCCACTTAATGTATGGCTCTACCACTGAGCTATACCCCTAGCCGTATAAATCTTTTCTTTATAAAGTTAACCTGACTCAGGTATTTTGTTATGACAACAAAAAACTAATACACTGCTCTTGTCTGACTCATGGCAGACATCACCAATCAACCATAGCACTTCTCCCTGAATGTGGCATTGGGTGAACACCACCCATCGATGATAGCTAACGTATTAGGTAGAATTTAATTCTCATTTCTGGTGGACCATATCCTTGCCTTCAGTATCAGATCAGTGAGTGATTGAAGTAGACCAGTGTTTCTCCACTGGGGATGAAACTGCCCTCCAGGAGACAGACGTTTGGCAGTGTCTGGAGTCAGGGTAGATTGCAGTGCTATTGGCATTTCCTGGGTAGAGGCCAGGGATACTACTCAACACCCCACAGCACACAGGATGTCCCCCTCCCTCCATGAGAAATCATTCCACTAAAATGTCCAGATGGTGAAACCCTGATTGACCTTTAGCGCTTATTCAGTTAGTTGGGGTTAAGAGGTAAGTTATTAGCTTTAATGCTGCATGGGGCAGTGGGGATGCATGAGTGACCCAGGGCTTATATTGCATTGGCACTTCTTCTATGACAATTAGGTTGGTCATTTTCCCTGAATCAATTGAAGTCTTGTTTGTGTCCTTGGACAAGGCAGTCTGGAAACTTATAGGCACTTATCTTTAGAGTAATTGTATATTCCTGGATGCATGAAAGAAGCACTTTTTAACCTTGCTGCTTAACCCAGGGCTCTCCCTTCCTTTCCGGTTTTTTTTTTTGTTTGTTTTTTTCTGTGCTGGGGTTCACACCCAGGGCCTTCCATATTCTAGTCAAGTGCACTAGATACACTAGATAGCACCGAGCTGTATTCCCAGCCCCAGTCTTGTGGTTTTAAACTCATACTAAGATCCTTGCAAAGACTCACTTGGCTGAAGGTTGGGTGCTGGCTTTAAAGACATGAAGGCTGTTTGAAGTTGGAACAAGGGTTCTATTGTTCCTCTGCACATGGGCTCAACCCTGGAAATGGGTGTGTGTGTGTGTGTGTGCATGCGCGCGCGCCTGTTGCCTTGGAAGTGCTTGGTGAGCACCCTGGGGATGGCTCTCCTGAAGGAAGCTGTCACCTGCTCGCTGCTGAAGGGCAGGCATCTCCCTGGTCTGTTTAGGGTGATCCAAAGGTGACAGTCTGTGCATTTAGGAAACAAGACGATGCCTGAGATTTTAATCGTAATACTCTATTTATTTACTAGTTGATGATTACAGGTAGTCCTGATTTACAATGGCTCAATGTTAATGATTTTTCAGTTTTAAGAGGGAGTGAAAGCAATTACGAGTTCAGTAGAACCTGGACTTCAAATTTTGAACTTTTTCCCTCTTGAGCTGGCAACGTGCGGTCAAGCAGCAGCAGTGAGCGTGCATAGAAGAGAAAACCACAGGCCTCTACAGTGTGCTGTGTTGCTGTATTAAGTGCAGTTTTGACTTGGGACCCGGTGCCACCATGAACTGTCACTGTGAGGAAACCACCGCTGCAGCGGGCAAGAGGGCAGCCTCTCAGGAAGCTGGGAAACCAGATTTACTATGTGAGCAGGCCCGGATTCAATTTCCCAGTGTCTCTCTTTTTATTTTTTGTTTTTAAGAGAGAGGGACAGTGAGAGCGAGAGAGAGAGAGAAAGAATCAATTTTATTTAGTTTTCATGTGGGTTTCGTTACTCTGACACTTCATTGTGTACGTGGTGCTGGGGTTTGAACTTGCGTACTTGCGCATGCCAGGCAAGTGCTGTAACTGCTGAGCCACCACTCCAGCCCTCCCAGTGTCTCTTAAACCATGGTCCTCACAGTGTCAGAGCATGGCACGGTAACAAGTGACCACTTGTCATGAAGAAACAAGGGACTGTGATGAGTAAACTATAGCCAGGGTGTTTCATATGTCCAGGACGTAAGCATCTATTTGAGCTCTGACCGCTCAACTTGGCGCTCCTCAGGGCTCTACCTCTGGCACATCTTGGCAGTGAGGTCCCTGGGGCATTTGTAGGTCTTATTTCATTTGTTCTTGCTGTTAGGGGTCACTCTGCTGCGCTACATGTTTCAGACTATATCTGAAAACCATTTTGTGTGTCTCTCCTCTCTTCCTCTTTTTTCCCCAACCTTTGGTGTTCTCTCTCTTTTTCTCTTTTTTTCTCTTTCTTTTTTTTTTTCACACTGGAGATTGAACCCAGGATATTGTACTCTTGAGCTACATCCCCAGCCCTTTTTATTTATCGACAGGGACTTGCTACATTGCTGAGGCTGACCTCAAACTTGTGATCCTCCTTTCTCAGCCTCCCAGGATGCTGGGATTGCAGTGTGCACTGCTGCACCTGGCTCTGTTTTGTTTTTTAATAGCTTCCAGTGGGAATATAAATCTGGCCCCTGTTATTTCATCGTGGCAGTATGTGGAAGTTTTGTAACACATTTTACAATGCTTTCTTAACCTTTAAAATAGATTTTAGGAACATAAAAAAAGTTTGGACATTTAGAAATGTGAAGCTTTCATTACCTATACATTCACGTGTGTGGAACAGCGTATGTTGATGATGTGGATCATCGTTCCCTGATGCTCTTTGATCAACTAGTCATGTCTGTGTATGCACCATGAGTTAAGATGTCTCAGATCGTAACTCAATTATCACCTTCGTCTTAAATGATAATTAAAATCTGTCTTCTTAGTTATCAGGGGATCATTTTTTAAAAAAATTTGCTGCCTCTTATGTTCTTAGAAGTTGTTCTTAAAGAAAAACTTGCTTTTCCAGAGTTTGATATACATTGTTCTGCCTTCCAACTCCAGGAACGGACTGTAAAATATATTTGCAGTTAGAGTATAAATCAAATTACTCTATCAATTTTCGGAGATTGCGTTTGCAAGTGGTGAAACTGACATATCAGATTTGTTCTCTGTAATGGTTTGAATGTTGTCAAATTGGAAATAACGTGTAAGTTTGAGAAGATTTTGGCTTTAAAGAGTCAAGGAATCCCTAATGGGACCAATGACTATAAATGTCATTGTTCATCCTAACGAAGCCTCTCTTATTTATATAAGAAAAAAGGACAGTGAGAGAGAGAGGAAGAGAAAATCAATTTTATTTTGTTTTCATGTGGCTTTTGTTGCTCCGACACTCTGTTGTGTACGTGGTGCTGGGGTTTGAACCCACGCACTTGCGCATGGCAGGAAGCCCCCTAACCGTAACCATGGAGCCACCACTCCAGCCCCACCTCTCTTATTTTTTAAAGGCCAATCAAAATCTTGGAAGACCTCCTGCGCCCCTTGCCTCTGAAGTGATCTGGCTCTCAATTTCTTTAGCACTCATTGCTTCTTTACCAGCTGCTGTTGCTTTGTAATCCGGGTGTGATGGAATGAAAAGGGAAAATAAAAGGTCTTTAGCTCAGTGTTGGATCTAGACATTCCCATATAAATGGTAGTTTGTTACGTGTTTCCCTTCAGTTTCACCTGGCATTTCCCTACCAGTGAAGCAGAGAACGCCTCCTACTTTTCTTTATTATTCATTCAGCCCTAGAGTTGTTTTTCTAGCCTGTAGATCTGATCACTGTCACTGTCCCCCTTGACAGGAGTGACTGAACACAGATTGAAATCTGGTCTTTGTGATTCCTTCCCAGTCCTCTCACCCATCGGACATTACGGTTGGCTAGGGAACAGCAGTGTCCGTGTTGCAGGGCCATTTATTTTAACAGGTCTGTGTCTGTCTGCACTATTTCCTGGGAAAATCTTACTCCCCGTGCCTTCCACTCCCAAATCATGCATGTTGGGACATCTTCCCACCGTTTACAAGCGGAATTGCTTCTTTTCTTGCCTGGATTCTTGATGGCTTTCTCACAAACTGGCTGGAGGGTGTGTCTGGGAAAGCAGTGGTCGATGTTACCAGAAAGGTTATGTCCAAACCTGAAGGTCTGATGACATTGGTCTTGCTTCTGGGTTCTGTGCAGGAATTGCGGAGGTAGAAGAGGACAGACTACAGAGTATAGAAGGGCATGGGAAACGGTCTGGGCTCTTGCCATGCCGAAGTTGGGAACAGAAAGAGCTACCGAACCTTCTCTATTTCCTGCCATTGCTGGCTTTATTTGCCTTTTCCTGGAGCAGCTGAGGAAGTGTAATGGTTAAGTATAAGGCGAGAGGCTTTTCACAAAGAGTGTGTATGAAAAAAAGGGAACTTCTTACATTTTTGACATTTATACCCTGATTTATTAAGGTTTCCAGATTTCACCAAGGAAATAGCGTTAAGAAGGTTGTGCATGCAACTCTGGACATGTTAGGTTGCCGTCTAGTGATGTTTAACCATCTGTGTGGGAAAGAACTTTGCTTATTTAAATAAGAAGAATAAAAAATACATAATAATTCAGTGATCTCCTAACAATCTTGAGCACCTTGTGTGTGTTCTTGGGATGCTTTGATGAACGATGCTTCGAGAATCTCAGATGCCAACTCAGGCCTTCTTCCACCTCACTCTCCAGACCAGCACACCAGTGACACCTGACAAATAATAAGATACGCACATTCTCAGGCCCTGTCCGGGACCTGCTGAATCAGAAGCTCTGGGAGTGGGCCCAGCAAACCAGGTTTCTTCTTCTTCTTGCTCAGTAAGCAATCTAAATTTCAGTAAGCCCTGCAACGGAAGAGAGACACCCACATTCAGTAGCCTGGCAAGAGCTGCTGAATATATGTAGAGCTTATCTTGGAGAAACTGGGGAGATGAGTTGAAGGCAGCAGTGTGAGGTCAGTAGGTCTTCAGTCCAAGTTCAAGGTCAGTCTTAAATGGAGCGTGGTTTTGCTCCAGATGGATAAGGGGTAGAGGGAGAGCATTTCAGGCCAAGAGTATTGCACATCAAAAGTAGAGTGCAAAGGGCTTGATCACCTCTGGGGATCACAATAGTTATTATAGTCATTATGTCCTTATTACTACCATTATTCTTATTCACAGTCATAGGATGAGCTAAGCTGGCCAGATCAGTGGCCAGATTGTGCCGAGATGTTTGATTCTTTTCTTGGAAAATGACCAAAGGGATTTTTTTTTTCTAGCAGTTAAATAAAGTAATAGTCAGATTTGCCATTCTGTTGAATATATTCAAAAATTTAGGGCCCTTTTAAAATTAGAACAAATATTATTTTACGATGTACTCAAAAATCTAAGCTGAGAGTGAAGGAAGAGAAAAGTAACTTAGGATAATAACGTAGAATTTAATTCTTAGGCATTTATAATAATTTTTAAAGGAAATTTAATTCGAAAAAATTCTTACAGAAAATCTGCAGGAAATTTTGAAACTGGGAAAAAATTGAAGAAACTAAAGTTGACACAGTTCTACTTAGATTAAACTATTAGCAATTCAGGTATCCTTTAATGTCTCTCTCTCTCTCTGACTAACTTTTGTTATTATGTGTAGTATGTATGATGTGTAAATTTAAATTATAGTCTGATATTCCCCCCCTATGATGACTGCTTTGCAAATGTCCTTCAGTAGCTGGTAAGTATCCGTTTTGGCGAGTGTTTCCCAGTCTGTGGAGCGCTGCTCTAGGCCTTAGCTTTCATTTGTTGCTGTGTATAAATTCGAATTTGGTGATGGGCAAATGGGGATCCTGGGAGCTGGAGAAAGCCGGTTGCACACCTTGTCTCTGTCTAGGCCAGGAGTCAGGAAGAACAGCCACAGTGGATCCAGGAATAGTCAGGACACTGCTACCGCTACCTGGACCACTGAGGGTGACACAGGCGAGCCCACCCTTGCCCTTAGGCTATGCAGGTACCTGACTGTGGGTCTCTGCACCCCCAGGTGCCGCCCTCACCCTAACTCCACCTGACCTGCTTTTCCACTTATGCCTTCAAATCCCAGGCAAGCGCCCCCACCCCCTAGGGAGGGAATTCTGTGTCTCCACTAAGCTGCAGATGACATGTTGGGGCACACAATGCCCACGGTGTATTTCTAATTTTTATTTTCTTGCTAGAATATACGGCAAAGGGATGTGTTTGCTTCCGTGTGGAGCTTTGTCTTGATTTTGGGGCATTTCCTTAGGATAGATCCTCAGAAGAGGAATTAGAAGATGCTCCTCAAAGTACCAGGGGGCTACCTCCCAACAAATCCATAGTCAGTAAAAAATGCATTTAATACTCCCGTAAACCAATGGTAAAGTTGAAAATCGTAAGTTGAACCGTTGCAAATCCAGATTCTCCTTGACTTACATTGGGGTTGAGTTCAGATAAATCCATGTTAAAGTTGAAAAATCACAGATTTCTGGGCTTTCAGTATTGGGTTAGGGGAATCTGAACATTTTAAGGCTTTTATAGGCTTTTAGCTTGCTTTCTACAAAAATAGGATGTATAAGTTAAGTCACCAAAGGCAGAGCATAAAAAATATTATGTTACGCACCATGGCCAGCACTAAGCACTGTATTCTTGCTCCTTGAACATCTTGAGATTGCTACTTGAATTATTTCCATCATTTGAGGAAAAGCTATGTTGCTCTGTGTGTGTGTTTAATTAAATTGACTTCGCAATAAGTAAAGACCGGTGGTAGAAGCTGTGTGCTTTGGACCTTGGGAGAATCACTTATTAGATTTCATAAGAAGTAGGTAAACCACCCTCTCCTATTGTGGGGACTTACAGTCATAATAGCAATTAAAGGAGAAGGCTAATTAGTCCAC
>PVKS010020244.1:0-37118 GCA_004027875.1 Aplodontia rufa | reverse complement strand
ATTTTATCAAAGGCCTTTTCTGCGTCCAATGAGATGATCATATGGTTCTTGTCCTTGATTCTGTTTAAGTGGTGGATTACGTTAATTGTTTTGCGTATGTTGAACCAGCCCTGCATTCCAGGGATAAAGCCCACTTGGTCATGATGGATAATTTCCTTAATAATTTTTTGGATACGGTTTGCTAGTACTTTGTTGAGGACACTTCTATCTTAACACTGAATGTGAATGGTCTAAATGCACCACTCAAAAGAGAATGAATCTTAATGCAAACTTTGATCTCTGGGCAATAATGGTATAAGAAATACTGTGGGGCGATGCTGACAATGAAGGGAGACTATGCATGTGTGGGTGTTGGGTTGAATGGGAAGTCTTTACCTTCAGCTCACTTGCTGTGAAGCTAAAATTTCTCTTAAAAGAACAGTCTGTAAAAAAAAAAAAAAGGAGAAAGAAGAGGATAAAAGAACAAGGAAGAGGAGGAATGTGTAACACTTCCACCAGTTAAGTGGGAGGGAAAATTCAGGTAATTCCTGAAGTGGCAGCATCATCAGCATTTGGGTGCACTGGGTGAGCTGGTTCTGTAAAGGACAATGGTTAACAAGCACAGGGACTCCATCCACTGTTGCTTGGTTCCTGCTTCTCACTCTCTCTCTCTCTCCCCTCATCCTGGCTTGGTGCTTGTCATGTTCAGGGTGGGTTATGTTTCCTTAATTCTCTCTCTTTTTTCCTTTTTCCATGATTTTTGAAGTCTTCAGGAATCTCTAGGGAACTGCATCCATGTATAGCAGGGTCTATGACTTCCTTGGAAACATCTCTCTTCTTGTTCTTGCTGACCATATTATATGCTCCCTGCGTTGCTCAACTAATGGTCATGCAAGACTACTTACATTAGTTATTACATTTCCAATCTGCCTGATACCCACAGGTATTTCTGATCACATCACATGCATCCCTGTTCAGTTGGAAAATCATCTGCTGGTCTGATCTTAGCACATTGTTGTGTCTCAGGTTTGAGGTACACAGGAAAAGTTTCTAGTGTGGCCTTTCATGAAAGTACTTGCTCCTTCTAGAAGCCTTGGATTCCTTCTTCTATAATTTTATTTTGCTTTTTTTTAATTCTCCTGTTTGTCAGATCTTTCTGCCAAAAAATTGAAACCATGTCTCTAATCACATCAAAGCTTGTATGAAATAGAGAAAATATTAATGCACTGTATGAGATAGATAATAGATTTAACACTGTAAAAATTACAGTGGTATAGCAGAGATTAAAAACTGAGGCTCTGGAGACAGAAGACATGGCTTTTAAATCCTGGTTCCAATTTACTGTGTGACCTTAACAAAAGCACTGATGATAACACAGGGGTGCTGTCCTACCATGGGTCTGGCACTTCTTTGGGCTGGGCACCGTTAACTACAAATTTCTCATACATTAACTCATTGAGTCCTAACAATCAAAGGAAATCCAATTAACACCCACATTTTCAGGTAAGGAATCTGAGGCTTTTCATTTATACTACTTATAAAATGTGCAACTTTGCTCATGGAATCCTGTCTCTCTAATCCTCATGTACAAATGCTACAGTAACTCATTTCTTTAACTACTGACATGATTAAATGAGTTGATGTACATAAGAACTTGGCTCTTAATGAGCTCCCCAAAATTGATCTGCTACTACTATTATTATCACCCCTCATTTTCCCACATGTGAATTACTTATATATGATACAAATAAATAAAAAAATGATCAATTAAATGGATCCAAGAATTACAAAGTGAACTTTTTAGACCAAAGCATTCACTTTGGTGATGTAGATGTTATCTATTTCAATTTCTAATATGAAAGCAGAATCTAAGGTACAAATATAGGTGTCAAGTTGATGATGAGCAAATAATCAAGGATCTCTTTAAAAATATGAAAAATGTCCCTAGCTCATCTCATGATAATTAGGCAGAGACGTGCCTTCCAGCTTGCTTTCTCCCACTACCAGCATATCTGAGGAAATTCCAGGTGCCATATCCCTTAGCCCACTTCACTGCCTGTATTGCATTACATCAAGCAACTTCAGCTCTCCTGCTGAGCACCACAAGATGCAGCCACTCTTCCTAGTCAAGTCCTTTGTTTATCACTTTGGGCATGTTTGGTTTCAGAACTCCAGAGGAAAGAATCAATGCAGTCACTACTCATTTTCGTCTATCATGACACCTCAAGGAGATGTCCTTCACAATGACCCATCTTATTTTAATGCTTCACACAATGTATTCTTTTGTCTCATTAATAATCTTACGGATGATGGTAAAGGATGTCCTAAAATTCAACTTGCCTGGCTGCGGTCCTGCTTTCTGGTGATTCCAATTATGAACAGATGTTTTCATGCCCTCTCCAACCCCAGATGTTCACAAAGGAACAGAAGCATTCTTGATTTTACTTCTCATTGCTGATGGTGTGCTATTTATGGGAAAAATGATTAGCTCCATGTCTTTATGTAGTTACATGTTTCTGGTTCTGAATTTTTTAATTAAGCATTTAAAAGATCAAATTGTATTGGCCAGCATACATGCCAAATGTACCTTTTCTCTATTAATAAATAACAAAAATAAATTCAAGCTCTCTTATAAGATTATATTTTCAAAAAATAAAGAAAGAAAAAGAATCATTGAACACTTCTTTTCTGACCAAGACAAGGAGAGTCTAAATTTGATTTTCTGCTTGAAGCAACCAAAAATAAAGTTGCCACATAAAATATTGGTTTTCAGATACTGGATGCCAGGCAACATGGATGGTGATCTCTCTGAAATGGAAATAAACATGATAAGGCTTGTTACCTTAAAAGAGTTTCTATACCTTGTCTCGGGAAGGGAAAATGAGACATAGTCTGGTGAACACCATGAGTAGAGGAGAGAAAGCTGATATTCCAGAGAAATAAGACCATCAGTGGTGATGGAAGAATAAAGATGGACAGAAAGGTGAATGGAGAAAGGTGGCAGATAAGAGAAAGATGCAGAGAGAGAGAGAGCTGTGAAGGTTTGCAGAGGGTTCCTAGCTTCTGTGTTCTCCTCTGCACATACATTAGAGTTCAAGGAATTAACCATCCAAAAGAATCCAAGGAGCCATTGCCAAGGCTAATGCAGGCCTGGGAATAATACCCATTCTCACCAGCAAAACTGGAAAAACTCATTATTTATAGGGCATTAAGTAAATAGATCAGAAATTTCTTGACTAAGTAACAGGGAATAATTAGCCCTAAGCTTAATAGTGTCCTGGTTCTACCTAACAAACCGTAAGAGCAAAATCCAACCTATTAAACTGCTTCCTAGTAATTTGAATGCATCTAAAAATAAGGCTCAAGAATATTTACAGAATTACAAAAATGTCCAGTACCCCAAAAAGTAAATTTTACAATGTCTGAAATTTAAAAAAAATGGTATGAATACAAAAGCAGCAAGAAAGTATTTTTTTAAATCAATTAAAACAGACCCAGAATTGACACAAATGTGAGAATTAGCAGACAAAGATATTATAACAATTGTTTTAAGTATTTTGCATACATTCAAAAAGCTAAGTAAAGACATGAAAGATATTTCAAAAAATCAATATGAATTTCCAGAGATGAAAATTTCTATGGGTGAGATAGAAAATACCCTAAATAGAATTGTTCATTTATTAGACTATCAGTGGAAGAAAAAGAAAAAAACAGTGAACTTGAAGATAAATCCATAGAAGCTATCCAAAGTGAAACACAGAGAGAAAAATAAATAGATAGTGGTCAAAATAGATTTCATTGAAGAGACAACATTTAAGCAAAGATTTGAAGGAGACAGGGTTGTTGGCATGTGGACTTCTGAAAGATGACACTCCTGGAAACAGTGGATCCAGAGACAAATATTGTGAAGTATCCACATAGAAATTAGCCTTTAATACTCAATTTAAGGACAAAACATTGGAGGCTGGAGCAGTGGCTCAGCAGTTTCGGTGCTTGCCTGGCATGCGCAAGGATGTGAGTTCAAACACCACCACCATGTTGAATTCTAGCATCATGTTGAACCCCAGCACCATGTACACAATGAAGTGTCAGAGCAACAAAAGCCACATGAAAATGAAATAACGCTGATTCTCTCTCACACGCACTCACTGTCCCTCTATATTAAAAAAAGGACAAAAAATTTCAAGCATTATCACTTATAATTCTCACAAAATCCCTATGTAAAAGATAATCCTGACATAAATATAAGGGAACAGAGATCTGAGGAGTTGAGATATTGGCGGAGCATCACACAGAGTACAAAATGAAATCTCACCTTCTCTGAGTCCAAATCTGACACTTTTCATTAGTCTACATTGCCCATATAGAATCTGGGAATTTGAAATAGTTAAATAAATGTTCCAAACTCCCACACAGCTCTGTTTGACTCACCAGCCATAAATTCAAATGAAGCTACCATGACAAGAGTGTGGGCAGGGGGAAGAGGGGTCAGAAGCTATTATTCAACTCTTAGTTGGGATTGACATGATAGGAGACAGGCCCAGGGTTACCTGGACTTCATAATTTTTCCCCAAAGATATCAGAAATCTATGAAATTGCTTTATTTTTAAAATATTTATGGAATATCTTAACTCTTATAATTTTTCTCAGTAAGCCATTCAAAAGACTACTTAAACTGGACTTGGAACCACTTATTTACCACCTCTGGCCTAGGTAATTCATTAATTTACATAAATACAAACTTACTCTTCTAATGTTATTAAAATGAGGCATAATCATAAAAATATTCAAGTGACAAAGTATAAAGGTATAGAAAAACTTTCTGAAATTTCTACAAGTAATAACCACTATTCCCTAAGTATATTTTTTCCAGGATATATATATATATATCCTGAAAAAATATATATATATAATTACTCAGTTATTGCTGATTTTAAAATAAAAGAACCTGAGCTAGAGCAGTGCCTCAGAGATTACAGCGCTTGCTGGCATGTGCAAAGATGCAGGTTTGAAGCCCAGCACCACGTACACAACGAACTGTCAGAGCAACAAAGGCCACGTGAAAAAACTAAATAAAAATGATTCTCTCTCTCTCTCACTGTCCCTCTCTCTTAAAAATAAATAAATAAATAGAATGAAAGAACCTCAATAGACATTTCTTGAAAGAAGATAAATGCTTGGCCAATAAAGCCACGGAAAGATGCTCAACCTCTCTAGACAAGGGAAACGTGAATCAAAACCTCAGTGAGATATCACTCACACCAGTAAGATGACTGTTATTAAAAGAAAATAACAAATGACAAATGACAAATGAGAAAATGACAAATGTTGAGAAGAATGTGAAGGAACTGAAAGCCTTGTGAACCGTTGGTGAGAATATAAAATGTTATAACCACTGTGGAAAATAGTATGATAACTCCTCAAAATAATAAACATAATATTTTGTTACAAAAATTCCACATCTGAGTATATACTTAAAAGAAAGTGAAATCAGGGACTCAGAGACTTGTACACTCATGTTCATAGCATCATTATTCAGAATGGCCAAAAAGTGGAAGTAATCCAAGTGTGCATTGACAGTGAATAGATGAGTGAAATGTGGTGAACACACACAATGGAACATTACTATTCAGCCTTAAAAAGGAGGGAAATTCTGGTGCATGCTACAGCATGGCTGAACTCTGACACTATAATATGTAAAATAAGCCTGCACAAAAGGACTCCACTCATATGATGCCTCATATATGCAATTCCTAGAGTAATCAAATTCACAAAGAGGGTAAATGGAGGTTGGTAGTGGCTGGAGGGAGAAAGAAATGGGGAGTTAATGTTTAATGGGTACAGTAGCAATGGAAGATGAATAAGTTCTAAAGATGGATAATGCTGTCGGCCACACAACAAATGTAAATGCATTTGTGGTGGATAGAATGGTAAATTTTATGTTGTGTGTAATTTATTACAATGAACACATAGACACGTGTGCACATGCTCACTCCAATCCCAATGACCTCTCATAACATTTTTGTTCACCCTCATTGATCTGTAGGTAGCTGGAGTGTGGACTGTAGCTGCACTACACTGGGCTTGACACCAGTCTGAGGGCTGGGATCATGTTTCTTTCATGCCACCTGGATTAGCTGCTCAATGGGACATGCTCTTCTCCTGGTAAGTGACAGAAGCATAAGAGACTAAGTTCAAGCACACGATGCCTTTTAAAGCCTTGCCTTGAGCTGTTCCATTCTCTCTTCGGTCAACATGTTGTTGGCCAAAACAAGTTAGATGGCTCTCAGTGGAGCAAATCAACAGATTGTGGCCACTCTTGGGAGATAAGCTGTAAAAATTGCAGGATTTGTGGTTGTAAGACTACAACATAGAGAAGTAAAGAACTGAGAACAACAATTCAATCTACCACCAGAATAAAGATATATTGAGAACTACATAGACAGCACCATGTGTATGTAACTCATTCTGAATAAACTACACAATTGGCAGAATCTGATTCCCGTCTTTAAAACTCAAACACTGTAAAGCTTACTAATACATTTGGAAAAATATAAGAAGGAATAAAATCACAGCTTCCTTGATTTGTGGTAAATGTATGAATTTTTATTTTGCTAACTTGCACTTGTGGATTTCCTTATAGATCAACAACACAAACAGTAATCAAAATAAACAGTGGTGCACATAACCTAAAAAATAAATAGGGAACATTATGTGTTTGTGGTTTTAACTTTCCAGAATTTACAAAGATGTATTAGCCATTTAGGAAGACAAATGATTTTCAGATTCTATATGGTCCTAGATAACATGGGTTTATGGAGAGCAAATGAGCTGTATTTTCAAGATATCCTAAACTCAGGTGGTTCCACCTCAAATGAAAGGACTGAGTTTAAGACATATACATACACACATACATACAGTGGAGAAAAGGAAGTAAAAACATGACATTCTTTTTTATAAAATGCTTCCCTTTGCCCAAGGTCAGAAACCAACAAAAGAGAATTTTAGATTTAGTATATTCGGCCAAGCAAGAGTTTCTTTAAGCCTAACATATTTACTTCCCATCTACATTATCAGACAGCAGAAGGAGGAAGCACAAATCTTGAGTCATCAGATAGCCCCTTTCCTAATAAAATGCAATACAAAATTAAGCCCAGTTTGAGGTCTTCTGGGAGCCTACCACTTGTCCTGAGGGGCATTTTGGAGAATGGTATCAGTTCGTAACAGTGATGGTGAAACCCTTTGTCTTCTCAACACTCCGGACACAAAGACCATGGCATTAATTACATACTGTGAGCAACAATTCATGAATATTTAACATACTCATCTATACTTAATGAATAAATTTGCATTTTGACACTATTATTTAGTGTGCTTTAAGGAAATACTGCTCATTACCTTTCAATTTTGCAGATTAGTTGAATGTAATCAGAATGATAAGGCAGGAGAGATATAGTATTATTTAAGTAACATTGTTTTTTATGACTGCTTCTGTTACCATGGGTTTTTTTCTTCCCTTTCTTTTAAGCAACTGGGTTTATTTCATTCTATTCTGGCCATTCTGTCTTAATCATTTTGCCTCTGCACTTCTTGCAGAAGGGAGTTTCTTTAGATTCATGGAAAAGCAATGCAAATTAAATAATCAGTGTTTTGCTTCCCTCTGTGTGTTCTGTAACAGGCCATTCTCTCACACAAAATATCCCAATGCAATTGGCAGTAACTGCGTTCTGGGTTGGCAACCTCAGCAAGGCTGTCACAACCTGCACAGCAAGCAGGGGGAGCTGCATAATCAGAGGCATTGAGCAAAGGTCTCTGACTTTTCCTACAAAAGCAAGGGAATAGGGGCTGAGAAAAGCTGGTAGGGATGTTGAGCTTTGGTAACTGCCTTTTATCTTTGGCTCATTACAAGGACTTTTCCTCATAAGCAATGGGTCTTCTGTTTTTGAAGTGGATATATCCACTTAGGGTGTTGGGCACGAAAACTTGTTCCTAGGAATGCTAAGTACATGGAGGTTCCATGCTTTATGAGACAGACAACCATGCTTTTAAGAACCCACTTAAGACTTCTTACTATGGTTTGGATCTAGAATGAACCCCCAAAGTTTCACCTGTTGAAAGCTTGCCTCCCAGTGCTGCAAGGATCAGAGGCAGGACTTCAGGAAGTAGTGGATCGTTAGGACGTTGAACTAATAAATGAGTTCATCCAACTTTCAGTCTGTTTCTGATTGTATTAAAGTTGGCTAAGCTAATAATAACCTCAACATGGGTGAATTTTTACATGAGCAAGGGGAACCTTGCCTGTGATGCTGGGGGATGAAAGGAGAGGGCAGGGAGCAGGGGAGGGAAAAGGAGGGATATCAAGGCAGCGGGAGAGAGGGAGTAGGGAGGTTATCAACCCAGTGGGGAAACTTTGACTTCATGAAAAGCCCAACCAACATAAGGGTAAAGTTAGGAAAAACATGGGATTGAGAGGAACTCAAAGGGAGGAAGATCATGAACTGGCACCAGCCTTGGCTTGCTCTGTCAATATTCACATGTTCATCAATGTGTGGCAAAGATTCCCTCCAATATGTAAGACTATGTTGAATGGATGAAAGAAAAAAAAGGGGGGGGTGGAGGAGGAGAAGGGGAAATGTTGGAACTGAGACAAATCAAGGTACGTTCCAAGCATTTATAAGTATGTCACTGTATATACTGTAGTCATGTATGTAATAAATGTTCTTCATAAGTATAAGAAAAAAATAAATGAGTCCATCCATTAATGGGTTTATAGCTGAATGGACTATTGGGATGTGGTGGAAACTGTGAGAGGTGGGCCTAGTTGAAGGCAGTGGGTCCTTGTGGAGCATGCTCTTGGGAACTCTGTGTTGTCCAGGGCCCTTCCTCCCTCCCATCTGCTTCCCGTCTGTGAAAAGGTGATCAGCTCTGCTCCTCCACAGTCTCTCTACCATGATGTTCTGTCTCACCACATACCCATAACAATGGAGGCAGCAAGCCAGGGATTGAAACTTCTGAGACTATGAGCCAAAGTAAATCTTTCCTCTTCTAATTTGATTTTCTCAGGTATTTTGTCAAAGCGATGAAAAGCTGAGAAACACATAGCCCAATCAAGATTAAGGACAAAATATGACAATAGCAAAAGAAAACAAAATCTAGATGCCAGACTCAGTGTTAAATGTTTATATATAACATCTAAGGTAACTGTTACTTATGGATTTTCTGCCCCTGTCATCATTGTTGTTGTCATTATCATCATCACCATCGCCACATTACAAATGAGAAAACTAAGGCTCAGACCAGGTAACATGGAGAGTAAAAAATAAAGCTAGGATGTGAATCCAGGGCTGTTGAATTCTAAAATTCACATGTTTGAACAGTTTTCTACAGACATGTCTCCAAAGCATTTTGCTTTCAAACCTCACCAGTTGCCTTGGTTTATCCTGGCTTACAAATCACAGAAATGTATTTTCCATGGTTCTAGAGTTTGTGAAATCCAAAGTCAAGTCAGAAGAGGTGAATGAGCCAACTGGGGTCTCCTTTACAAGGATACTAATACATTCACGAGGGATTCACTCTCTGGATCTAACCATTTCCCAATGGCCCCATCTATCTACAAATATCATCACATTGGGAGTTGGGATTTCAACATCAATTTGAAGGGGACACAAACATTCAGTCTGTAGCAAAAATGTCACTTTTCAGAGAGGATTCAGTGAAGAAACCATAATGCTCTCAAGCTGTGGATGGAACAATGCTCTGCTCATACACAGAAGAAACAGAGCAAGAGCGACTTCAGTAGTGGGCGTTGGTCTTCCACAACCAGCAGTAACAGGGCAACTGGCCTGCATGCAGCCCTCTTGTGCTGTAGCAGAAGAACCCACCTCTCCCCTCAGGGAACAGAAGAAATAGAGTACCAGTGTTGATCGGGTGCCATAAGTCACACATATGAAAAAGAAACAAGAAGGTGACAAGCTAAATGCAGTACACACATACAAAGAAAGCACTATTCATCCTTAAAAAGGAAGGAGGGTCTGCAGTGCTGGCTCAGCAGTTATAGCGCTTACCAAGTATGGGAGCAATGAAAGCCACATGAAAACCTGGATAAAACTGAATCTCTCTTCCTCTCTCTCTCTCTCTTTCTCTCTGTCCCTCTCTCTCTTAAAAAATAATTTAAAATACAACATGACTGAACACTGAAGACATTGTACGTGAAATAAGCCAGCCCTGTTCTATTTAAGCAGATCAAAAAGGTGCACATTGAGTCTGAAACAGGGAAAGATATTCCCACACAAAGTGACAGCTCACCATGAGGACTCTTTAGTTCTTTATAAGGAAGTGTTATAGGTCCAAAGCCCATTCTTACACTGGTCAAAAGACTGCCTCTCCAAACAGAAGCAAACTGGGATCTGAATGAAAACAAAATTTCTGTGTCCCAAGTAACATTAAAAATTTACTTATGACTAGTTTTCATAAAGTACTGAACATATATGCATATGCTTCAGAAAAATGGTGTGGATAAATACAGCTCATCTATCTCCCCTATGGTTTCAAACTCTTTCATAGTAAGTAAACTAATACCATAGCCTGCCCAAGATGGTACTAACATGAGTGTTAATTGTTGATCCAATAACCATCGCTGTTAAGGTGTGGATGTGAGGTGTCCCCCAAAAGCCCCTGTGTCAATACAGGGATATTCGGAGGTAAAGTGATTTGATGTATCAGCTGTGACCTAATCAGTCCAACCTGGTTTGAATGGAGTAGCTGGGTGACTGGAGGCAGCTGGAGTGTGGCCAAAGGAGGAAGGTGAGTAGTGGAGACATGCCCTGGATTTCCCCTTTTCTCGTTCTGCTTCCTGGCAGCCATGCTGTGAGAAGCCTCCCTTTCCTGCTGCTCTTCCACCCTGATGCTCTGCCTCACTTCCGTTCCAGAGCAATGTAGTTGGCCAGCCATGAACCAAGACCTCTGAATCCATGAGCTCAAAATAAACTTTTATTCCTCTAAGTTGTTCAGGTCAGGTATTTTTGCTAACCAGACAAAACTGTCCCACTGCTAGGTAAGTGTCTTTTCTACCTTGGGGAAGACTGAAAATAAATACAAAAATGAATAACTCAAGCCTATTGTGTAAATGCTGTTCTGTTCAGTTCAATCTAATCCATATTCCTTTATGAAAATTTCTTAAGATTATCTTGGCATATTTAAAAATATGAAAAATTAGCCTTCTGGAGCTGAATTTAAATCAGTAATTGATTTTAGGTTTGTGGTTTAAGTTGAAAGCTCTATAAGAGTTTGACTAAATTTGTAAACAATTAAATTGGAATGCTCATGTGACATATCCTATGTTTATAAATTTAACTTATTAGATTTATAATGATTGCTTAAGTATTAAGAGATTTTGCTTATTATGACTCTTAAGTTTGTCCTTTTGGACATTTTAAATGCTTAAAAGGAAAATTAACTGTATTAAGTACATATGTGAAGCTAAAGAATCTAAGCATACAGAAGTGGGTCTGTGGAGGAGACTGCTTGTTTAACCTATGCTGTATCATATGGTGTAGAAATGAGGGTCCAGCACCATATCATGGAAGGCAGTCAGGAGCCAATTCAGAGGTTGATGAAATGAGTTATTACCTATGATAGGAGATGGGAGTACTAAGAGATAGTCTAATAAGAAGTTAATAAAAAACTATAACGATATAGGAATCATAGATTTTTTTTAAAAGCATCATAACTTAGGTGAGATCCAGCATGCAGGAAGAGGTCAATCCAGGGTCAGACCCAGATCCGTCTGGAAAGAGCATGACCCTGCATGGCCTAATGGATGGCAGAAAAGACAGTGTATGTTCTTCTGGTGGAATTTTCTGGAAATTCACCCTCTGGAACTTTCCAGGAATCCACTCAGATGCCAACTGTTTATGGAGCATTCTGCTACAGAACCTCCTGAGAGGGTGTGGGGGAAGCCACTAGCTGCCAGGTGCTGCCGGCTGCTGTGCACTGCTGAGTCTGGACGTGGAAAGGCCACCTGCACCAAGAGCTCTCGACTTGAGTGCAACCATGCCGCAGGAGCTGGGCACTTAGAGAAGCCACACCTGCTGCAAGAGTCTTCCAAGAGGAGCACACTAGAGCCAGAGAGAAAAGCCACTTCCTGCTGCGGCCACTCCAATGCACACTACCATGCACTTTAACATCATGCCAGCTGGCAAAGGAAAAGGTGCTCACCGGGTTCATTTAGGCTGGATTTCTGAAAAACAAGTAATGACGGGTGGAGGGTGGAATGGTCCAATTGATAACAGTCACAGCGAATTTAATTTGTTAACTTGAATTAATCAACATTGATAAACTTTGCACTTTATGCCAAAATTACTAAATTCGTAATTATAATAGCAACATTTGAAATTCAATTTAAAGGCTTAAAGAATACTGAGTTTTAATATTCTGATCAATTCAAATAACTTAAATATACTAATTAAATTCAAATAACTTGATTCATATAATACTAATTTACAACCCAGGTAATTATAAATAAAATCTAGTTCTTTCTATGCTAAAAAGATACCCTTGTATGTGTAAAAGTTCCTTTTGACACAGAGGTTTCACTTATTCTGAAGAGCCCTTATAGGTCTGCTGGGGTGAGGGATGTTATGGCTTGCGTGAAAGGTGTCCCCCAAAACCTCAGTACGTGAGACAATGCAAAAATGCTCAGAGGTGAAATGGTTGGGATATAAGAGACTGAATCCAACCAGTGAGTGAATCCCCCGATAGGGATGAACTGGCAATGAAGGCTGGCAGGGTGCCTGGAGGAGGTAGGTCACTGGGGGCATTCCTTTGGGGGTATATTTTGTAGCTGGCATGGAATCTTCTGGACCCATGCCTAGAGCTGGTTCTCTCTGTCACACTCCTCCACTGTGATGTCCAGCCTCACCTCAACCACCAAGGAATGGAGCCAGCCTTCTAGGAAATGAGACCTCTGAAATTGTGAGCCCCCAAATAAATCTTCCTCCTAAAGTTGTTCTTGTCAGGTCCTTGGGTCACAGCAATGGAAACGCTGACTAAAAAACATGGGGTGAAGCAGATGTATAAAGAAATAAGAATGTGGCAGGAGAAAGCTAAAAGTAAATCATTCTAGTGTCAAGGAGATTGGAAAAGTTTTGAGTAGGAGGCTCACCAAGAGTGTGAAAAAGTTGGAGTACAACAAGAAGGGATAGTTAGTATGTATTTCTACGTTTTGAAATGGATTGCTTTAGACAATGCGGGTAAAAATGGGAACACTGAAATACTCTTTAGTCATTTTGGTTTCTGGATTGTATTTCTTTATATGAAACACTGGGGTGGAGCTAAGTTATGTGAAACCCCCAAATTCATCTGAATATCATTCAAAACATTAAGTCTGACAACTTTTTCATTTGAAAAGCAAACAACATAATCCTTTTTTAGAGATATCGTGGGAAGGGGAAGGGAGGGATAAGGGTGGGTAGAAAGAAAACAAATTTGAGCTATTTCAAATGATGCTTCTGAACCAGAATTAAACAATCATCAATCTTTCCTGGTTCCTTAAAAAAAAAAAAAAGCAAATGTCTGCAAGAAACCTTTCCAAGATCGTGACATCAGCAGCCTGAGTGGTGAAGACAGCTGATGGCTAAGGGCTGTATCACTGGCAGCAACTGCCACCCAGGATGTGGCTTTTGGACCCTCCTTGGTACAGCAATGACACAGTATGAACTAACTGAGTGGGGGAAAGCCTCTCTCCTCCTGCCTGTACGGGAGAGCTGATCCTCAACACTCCTCTCCCTTCCCTACCCATGCTTAGGAGGAAGAGGAAGGCTCAGGGGTCACATTACTGGTGAGACTAGTGACTTAGGACTACCTGCCAAGTGAGCATAGTACTACTTGCACAGAGTTAATTCTAGTGCAGAAGTCATCGGCTTCCCCTATAAAGGAGAAGCAAGGCACAACAGAGTTCAGACTTTGTTAACAAGGGTCTCTGCCTTCCAGAGAGAAGGTACTGAATCATGCGAACACAATGCCACCAACTGCATCAATTATTTCAGATGCTTCCAGTCTGTCTAGATATTCCCTAAGCTAAGGGTGAACCAGGAAAGCAACTATTCCTTGAGAAAAGGAATTGTCCTTTACTAACCATGAGTGGATAATTTAGATTTTGCCTCCAGAAGACTCTGAAGGGGGTCAGGACAATAAAGGACAGGGAAGTACAAGGTTATTCTACACTCACTCCTGAAACCACTCTCCTACTTGGTTCTCCACCCTAAATCATGTCTGGGCACAACGTCTGATTTGGCATTTCTGTAATGAGATTGCATGACCTAGAGGTGATCCAGTAACAACAGGACTGCGATCTATATGAGTTTAAACCTCTTCCTTTATGAAATTCCCAAGAAGAAATTAAAGTTCAAAAATTAAAGTCCCAAGGAATCATGGGCTGTGCCGACCACTAAGGGCTTCTGTCTCTCCACTGGGAACCTGCAAAACAACTAACACCGAGGGACCACATGGATCAAGTACCCAAAGACACAGGAAGAACTGAGTTATATCAGCCCAGATCCTTCTCCCCAGCTCACCAAGCAGTGAAATTCTAGTGGGGCTCCCTAAGGAACTGTTCCTCACCAGACACACACAAACCACACACACACAGCAGCCCAAACCCCTTCTCCAAAAGCATTATAGCAAGTCTGCTGTTTCTTAAGCAGGCTCTTTCCTCCTGCTTTCCCTGTACCTAGGAAGCCCCAGCAGGCGCTGCCTTTGCTCCCCCTCTTCTGTTACTAAATGTGGATGCTAATTCATCATGCTCCCCTAATCTCTCAGTCTGATCACCCCACTACCTCATTTCAACTTCTAAGAAATTTACCCAAAGATGTTAGTTGCAATGAGATGCTGAGAAGTACACTGGATATGTAGGGAAAATACCAAAACTTGTGTGGGCACAAAATACTATATTTTATTTTAAAATAGCTTTTAATGTGGCCTATAAACATTTTTATTCCTCTTTGAACAAACTACCTTAGCAAAAGGAAAAAGAGGGGGTGTTGATGAACCCACAACAATTATTCCAGATCCCATAATCCTGGGTCTCAGGGATAAGCACATGCTCTTGAACTCTTAGCTGCTGTGACAATTTCAGGGGTAGTAGCTCCCCTAGAACTCTTCTTTTTCCCCCCAGGGCTAAAGACCAAACGTGGGGCCTTGCCTGTGCTAGGCAAGCACTCTTCCACTGAGCTAAATCCCCAAACCCTCCCCTAGAACTCTTGAAGAATACTTTTTAAAATCATTGTAATGCTCTCCTAGCATTGTAATGCTGGGAGATTCCGGTAATCCTTCTGGCAATGGTGAAAGCAAAAATTCCACCCCCATCCCGCCTTAGGCTTCTTTTTGTTTTAATATTCAGATTGGCTCTGTTTCCAAATGAATCATTGACCAACTCATTATTCTTAGCTCTAAAACCCCACAGCCCATCCAGCTGCTAACTCTCTTGATACTAATTCAGCCACTTGGTCTTCTCGTGTAATTTCTCTTCTAGTTTTGGAACTGATGCTGAGCCTTCTTTATCATCCAAGTTCATTCAAGTCTCTGGAACAGTGATATTTCTGTGACACCACCTAGCTCATCCTGGTGGAACTAAGATGAATCTAAGGTGACTTTGCTGGCAATACTATTAAAAGGAACAGCGTGGCTCCCACCATACTAAAAACCAGGGTTGGCCTACAAACTCTTTTGCCAGCAAAGATATTTAAAACTCATCCTTTAAGAATTACCTTCCAGGTAATTCTGCAGCTACAGCGCTTGCCTTGCATGCACAAGTACATGGGTTCAAACCCCAGCACATGGGTTCAAACCCCAGCACCATACACAACTGTCAGAGCAACAAAAGCCATGTGAAAAACTCAATAAAAATTCTCTCTCTCTCTAACTGTCCTTCTCTCTTTAAAAAGAAAATTTTAAAAAAATTACCTTCCAGGAAAGAACTAGTCTTTTAAAAATGTTTATCATATATTTTATTAAAAGTAAGTAGTTGTATCATATTCATAAAAGTCAAAAATGGAAATAACCCAGATGTCCATAACAAACAGAAGGGTAAATAAAATGTCGTCTCTACATACAATGGAATATTATTCAGCTATGAAAAAGAATGAAGTTCTCATATATACGACACATGGATGATCCTTGAGAACGTTGTGGTAAGTTAAAATAATCCAGACTTACATAGACAGATAGCATAAAATTCAGCTTATATGAAATGTCTAGATTAGGCAAATTCATAGGGACAGAAAGTAGATTAGAGATTAGCAGGGTCTGAGAGGGAGGAAAATGTTGAGTTATTGTTTAATATCCTGTAGGGTGATGAAAAATTTCTGGACACAGTAGTGATGATTATGCAATGTTGTGAAGGTAACTAATGCTATTGAATTTAACTGTACACTGGAAAAATAATTAAAATAACAAAATTTGTACATTTATATATATTATCTTAACATCACCACCTCAATAATAAAAGATTAAGCAAAAGGTAATTATGTGTAAGAATATCATTTAATTCCTTGAAGGATTCTGGTAACATTTCTGGGGCATAATGATGATATAATGCAATTTTCACCAAATCCATGGGCTGCATGTCTGCAGAGCATCTCTATAAAAGGTGATGGCAGAGGTAAAACCATGCCACTAGAAACTTAGAATCGGCTACCAAAATAGTCTTTAACGGTGTGGGAGGAGGACAATTTACTTAAACAAAAGGAACTTAGAAAAGTTCTTTGCCTTGGAAAATGTCTTTCAATCTCTCTCAGATCAAAATGCAAAGCTTGATTTGCTTACCCGCCTACATATTTTTTCCTTTTTAAATCTTAATATCAGGATAGCATAATAGCCCTCAGATAAATCTCTCCTTGACAAAGAAGCATTGTCATTATATATGCCAGTGCTGGACCACACCATAGTTCCTGTAATGTCAGAATCTCAAGGTTAAATAGGTTGTTAGTCATTGCATTCTAAAAATAAAAATGATATTTCATGAAATTCATCCTGCTTTTCATGTAGCTGAAGGTAATTTTCTCCAGTTTTGTAAGGTTCTCTAGTTGGTATTCTAATCACTGACCTTCAGCCTCACAGGTAATCTCTGGGCTGGAGGATTGGTTGTTTAAACTATGCAACTGGCTCCAACCAAGATGAAATTTTTTCCATGTGACCTATTAATGTAGGATATGACTGAAACTGCATCATCCATGAGCTGTGGGATTAATAGGGGTGCTTCTGCCTGCTACCAAGGGGATTCTAGCTTTCACCCAGATCCCAAGCTCATTTTCAAAAAAAGACTACCTGAGTGTGGTGATTGGGTCATCATTATGGAGTCTACAATTTATAAAATTTACTAAACCCCTAACTAGGGGGAAATCTTATAAAATAAGTCCCTTACCCACAAATTTTTTTATTTAAATTAAGAATTTTTTTAAAAAGACACTTCTTATTCTGTATCTCCACCCTCTTCACAACCCCCTACACACACACACACACACAGAGTCAAAACCTAAAATAATTAAGGAATTATTTTACAATCTGCTCCTTTGAGAGAACAGAGTGCTTTTGTATGACGGAGACAACTTCAAACTGATACGTGACAACCCCTGTTCCATTTTAAGTTGTTAAAGTTTAGGGGGGCCTTTAACAAATATATCCAAGGGAAAATCAGAGGTGATGTGCTGGTGACATGCACTCGGTGAACAAATGGTATCACAGTTCAGGCTCAATACTTCAGGCTCGGTAAGTTACTGCAGAAGTAGCAAGACCTTGGAGAGCAGTTTGTACTTCGGATTAATTTTTCTGCTGTGAAGAAGAGGGAGTGTGTACAGTTCGTACGTGGAATCTCCCTCAAAAGCCCATATGTTGAAGACTTGGTCCTCAGCTTGGTGCCATAGGAAAGAGGTGGGTTCTTTAAGAGGTGGGGTTGCAAAAAGTGGTGGGTTTTGTGTTGTTGGGATCATGCTCTAAATAGAACTGTGGGACACTGGTCACTTCCTCTATCTTTTTTGCATCCAGGCCACCATGAGGATCAAAACTTCCTGTGACATGGTGACCCTGCCATGATGTGCTGACTTGCTACAGGTCCAAAAGCGATGGGGACAACTGACAACAGACCGAAACTTCTGAACCTGTGATCCATGCTGACTTTTTCCTCTTTTCAAGTTGATTCTCTCAGGAATTTGTTATATTCCTGGGAAGCTGACTGGCTGAAACAGTGAGGACTAAAGAAGCTGAAAAGCTTCAGTCTAGGCCAGACCCCTGACTCTGTGATGATCTGCTTGACGGTGCGTGGCTTGCTCCTGGATGTCATCCATGTGCTGCCTGATGCTGAGCATGTGACACCATAAGGAAAGGATGACAGAACCTGAGCCTGTCCCTTGCACTCCAGGGTAAACAGGCCACTCTGGAGGTGTGATGTCCTCTTGCATACCTGCAGACTATTAATTCTGGCCTGGTATGCAGGAAGTATCGATTCCAGCCTTTACTTGAATACTCTTTGCCTGTCCCTCCATATTGCCTTTGCCAGAGTTCTCCCAAAATCCACGGCAGGCAAGAAAGGGAACAGACCTAACTAACCTTCACTAGGTAAGCACCCGAGCATTTGCTTTAACGCATGGGAAAAATAAGTAAAATTTGCTCTGCCATCTAATAGGAAAAAGAGAAGAGAGATTGCTTCTGAAGAAATGTTGTAGAGGGAGCCTTATTTTATACTGTGTGCAATACCTCCATTTCTTGAGTTGTACTAGAGAGAGCCCTATGAACAGTTACAGTGGATAGGAAATTACTGGAGTTTATAAAATTTACAGAGCTCAAGAAGCAAGAGAAAGGGGAAGAGGAAGAAGGGGTGATATGAGAGAAAGTTTATGTGTGTATGTATGCACATGAGAAAGAGAGAGGAAATTGCTAAGATTTTTCATTTATTTTATTTTATTTTTTTTTAGAGAAAAGGAGAGAGAGAGAGGAGAAATAATCAACTTTAGTTTTTCATCAGGTTTTCATTGCTCCGACATTTAGTTGTGTATGTGGTGCTGGGGTTTGAACCTGGGTTCTCGCACACACGAGGCAAGTGTGATACTTCTGAGCCACTGCTCCAGTCCTGTTGCTAAGATTTTTTTTTTTTAGAGGGAAGGACAGTGAGAGAGAGAGAGAGAGAGAGACAGAGAGAGACAGAGAGAATCAATTTTTATTGAGTTTTTCACATGGCCTTCACTGCTCCAACACTTAGTTGTATATGTGGGTGCTGGGGTTTGAACCCATGTACTTGCGCATGCCGGGAAAACGCCGCAACCGCTGAGCCACCGCTCCAGCCCTGTTGCTAAGATTTTTAATTCAAGAGAAACATTATTAAATAATTCAACTCTGGGAAATACTAAATGGAGTGCCCAACTAGTGCTGTCCCCACCCATGCAGTGAGCCTGCCTTGCTAATGAATTCTCCTGGATGTTTTCTGTGTTATGTAAGATAACTCCCTTGGAGAGGTTATTTAATGTTATGTTGAATTCCAAGATGTGGCAGGTTGCATTACTGTGACAGTGCACAGTGATCGTTGTCATCTGAAGCAGTCCTGCGTTAGCTGCTCTGATGAATGACTCTCAGGCATGGGCCCCTCTGGTGTGAGTGATAGTATCTACATCTGATCCCTCTGCCCTTGTCAGCAGAGGGACTGACACCTTGGTCTGTACACCATCCTCCAGCAACAGTCATCTCAAGTGGGATCCTTTTCCTCCAGTATTCATTGACACTAATTTTAGACCCACTTAGTATTCCATTTCCAAACACAAAGGAAATGCCAGGCAGACTGCGGCATTGCTGTTTACCTGTGACAAGGAGAATGGTCAGAATGACTAAATTCCTACCATCTTTGTACTAGCATTGCTCTGATGTGATTGTTCAGTATCATATGTGACATTTCTGTTTCTTAGAGAAAATGTGAAGTTAAGAAAGCTCTTTCCTTCAGTGCTAATTAGTGAGAGATGTTTAAAAATGGGAGCAGACTGTCCAAATTTCCTTAGAATGAAAAGTTGGGTTTGGATCCTGGCTTCCATTCATTCAGTAGCTCATTACTGACAGCCTACTATTTTCCAGATCCTGTTCTGGGAATTCTATCACTTCCCAGCTCTGTGACCTGCACAGGCTTTTCAATATGTCACTCCCACTTCATGTAGGCCAAACCCCTTCTGCACTGAAAAGCTGCCTAACTATATGTGGCAGCCCAGTCTCAGGACCCCTAGTGCCATCCTTTGCCCAAAGATATGCGTTTCTTTGTCAATGTCCCTTATTTTCTGTGTTATGTGAAAGGTAAATGCAGGCACAGGCCAGCTCTCTAGGGTAATTAATTCCTGCCATTGAGTCTCCCTCCCAACCCTGCTAACATACTGCCTAGGAAGACAGCAGACTATGGTGGAAACAAGGGTGGAGTTGCTACATATCTAAAGTCCAGGTCAGTAGTCATCAGAGAGCTAACAGGGCCGGGGAAATTGGGAGTGAACCAATCTATGCAAATGCAAAACTCAATGATCTGTACATACAGTCTTACTGATCTTTGAATCTGTCTCTCCAGTATGGGGCAACTTGCTATGCTTGTGACCCTACCCAAATCACTAAATATCCACAGGCATCTGTGGGGTTTGTCAATGGTGTCATCATCATCATCGTCATCTTTATCAGCATCACTGAACTTTCTGGTCAGAAAAAAATCAATTTGTATACTCTGCCACTGACTTCTCTGAAATATCTTTTCTGGCTGGTCAGACTGCCTAGGTGACGTGTGAGATTCCATCTTCCTCAGGGACCCCTCAAACATGGGAAGACTGTCTGCCCACCAGAAATCTATTTCTGCGAATGCCTCCAAGAACAGATGCAGAACTTTGGGAATAAATTGGGGTCACAGTGACCTTACACAATGGGCCCCACTAAGCAAACAGGGCCAGAGCTATTCATTCCTCCTTTCAACAGACAGCAACTGGCCTGGTCACTGGGTATGACAAATAAAAAGAAAGCCACAGGAACCCCCACTTTAACATAGTCCCCAATGATTTTTCCTCTGGCTCTAACAGTGGGGATGCATGAGGGGTTCCCCACACCCCACATACTGGAGTGAAGCTAAGAGGAGAGTTCCCAGCTCAACTCCTGCTCTGACGAGATCTCTTGAGGCCACCTGATTGTCCAACCCCTACACCAGATGTGCCCTCAAGCAGTGCTGATAGCTAAGAGCCAAGGGAAAGAGTATTCTCAGTTCCTATCCCTATGCTGATGATCACCCTAAATTAATTTCTCCAGGAAGATCGTGTCAGGGCATTGGTGATATGAGCAAGAGCCCCTGATCTCCTCCTGCTGGCCAATGAACCCTGTATTTTCCATCTCATGTGTGAAAAGGCTAATGTGTTTCCCCCATTTCAGTGAATGCTTGTTTGAGTTTGTATAACCAAAAGAATGGTCCTGGGAGCAATTCCCACCATAGGAGAAATTGAGTCCACATTGTGTAGATGTGCACCCAAGGATGGATACAATGTAGGACTGTAGGTTGCCCTCCATTTAGAAGGTTCACGAATCGGGCAGCCTAGGCCTGCTATAATAAGTGTACATAGTGAAACAGCTCTTGCCACTACTGGGACTTGGGTGCCTAGGCTGCTTTTTAGCATGTTTGAAACTAGTTTGTTATCCTCAAAAGTTAATATTACTGATGTAAGTAGCTTAGATTGATACCAAGATGAAAAGAAAGAACAAGCTGCAAGTAGGAGATTGGGTCTCTGAATAACAGCTGCTTCTTTGAGAGTAACCAGTGATTCTGCAAGAGGCTACGGAGGCTTTCTTCACACATAACGTTCCCTCACTAAGCAAGGCATCAGTTCAAATCTCTCTGCTCCCCATTCCCCTTTCAGGGGCTCTGTCCATGATTGCTGTGAATGCTGCAGCCATGATCTGTACCAGGGGCCCTCACTCTGCTACATTGAATTGTCCAGAGGTGGGCATCTCTCTCCAAGGCAGTCCAAGCTAAAGAGACCAGGGACCCAAGATTTCTGGGGCCAGGCTCCATACGTGGTGAGCAGAGGCAATGAGATTCCTCAGTAAATAATGGGACTGGATAACTGGAGGCAATTGATAAGTTATCTGAGGCCACAGGAAATAGAATGATAGAAGCCCAGGGTGACCCCAGTGGTTCAGGCATAGATTGTGGTAACGGGTGCAGGGGCACAACCATGAGTAAACAGAGGAAGGTGATAGTGGAAAGAGGGAATTGGAGTAAGAAGAGGCAGGAAGAAACAGTGCCAGAGGGAGAAAGCAAGTGAGAGAAGCCTGAGCTGTCCCTATGCCCATGCTTTTACCTTCCAGATGCCATCTCTCCCCTTGCAACTAACACACACCCAAGCTGGCCACTCCAGGGACAGTCGGGCACTCTGCACAAGGTGCATTCCGCGGCCCTTTGGAGGCTCGCCTGTCAGCTCCCAGCGAGACAGGGATGTCTGGTCTCTTACATGGCATGGTTTTATATTCTTTTCTTCACAGGCAGAAACTGCTTATGCTTGCACCCTCTTGACATTAAATATATGGTGCAGGCTTCTAGGTCAGTTGGTGGAAAGTGGTGGCCTTTATTCCAGAAACTGATTGTTTGATCACAGACTTATTAGAGTTGGAAAATATCACTTTTGAAATGATCCGTTGCTGCAGTCCCGACAACGATCTCATTTTTCTTCCTGAGGGACACATTTTTAAAAGCCAGATGGTGCATATGCTGCAGCAGAACACTGTGTGTTCTCTCACATCCCCATGGGTTAGCCTCACTTTCTTTCATCCAAAGAAAGATTTATGTGCATTTGTTTAGCACTGTCTCAAATATCTCACTTGGCCCTCAAGCAATGAGGTGGTGGAAGCTGATGAACTATTCTTCTCACAAACTAAAAACTAGGGACCTAGGGATACAGTGGCTTATAGAAAGTCACACAACACTAACGAGTAGTAGAACAGAACTGTACCCAGTCCTTCTAATGTACATCCGGTGTCCCTTACACCACAACAGGAAGTTTCCCTGGTTTTATTTTCTACCAGATATTTTTTAATAAACTAAAGACCCCCAAGTATGATTAGGCTGGCCCAAAGGCCTTTGACCTTTAGATAGACCATCTTTACAGCACAGGTGAATGTGAAGAGTATAAGAGCGCCTCTCTACTCCTCTCTAGAGGCCAAAGAGAAGTCAAGCTCACAATCCTTAACTGACAATACATGGAAAAACATTAGTCTTCATGTGTCAATTGTAGTATTCTTTCCATTTTTCATGCATTAATTTACTTACAGAATACTTCTTGAGAGTTTCTATATACCAGGCACTATTTATTGCATGGGTATGAGTTAACACATGAATTGAGAAAAAGTCTCTACTTTCATAGAACCACATTTTGGGTAGACAGAAAGTTAAAAGGAAATACACAAGGTCAAGTTTGAATATTACGATGAAGACAAAGGATATAATGAAATAGAGAGCATCAGGAGGATCATATGATGGTCAGGTGAGGACTGAGGAGGTGATGTCTGGGCAGAAAACCAAGACGAGTGAGGAAGCAATACATGCAAGGATATGGAGGAGAGAGTTCAGGGAAGAAGGGAGAGTGAAGACAGGAGCCCTGAGCTGGGAGAATGCTTGGTTGTTGGAGGAAGCATGGGGAGAGGGGCTGGCAAGCCTGGGCCTGCACCTTAAAAGTACAAGTGCCAGGAAATCTGCAGGAGAGTTAGCCAGGGAGAATCTCACAAGAAACAGAAAGGACTTTGGATATTGTTTTAAGTGTTGGGGAGACATCTTGGCATGATTTGATTTATAATTTAGAAGGGTCACCATCAAGGGATATTTGGAGAAAATTTTGAAGGATGCAAGAACAAATGTAAAACAACAAGTGAGAAAGGCCCTGCCGTGTTCCAGGGAAGAGACAATAATGGTGCGCATCACTCCTGTTAGCACACAAACACGCTCTTCTCCTTCTGTCTCTCTGGGCCCATGTCCCCCATCAGCTACTGCCTCACATCTCTGCCCCTCTGAGGCAAATCTCCCCTGAAGACCAGTCTGTATTCAGTGTCTGCAATTCCTGTGCTCTCAATCCCTCTTAGACTCTTACCATTCATGTTTTGGTGGTCACCTTTCCTCCCAAACGCCTCCCATGAAGGTCATTAATGGCATCCATAATGCTAAATTTGATCATTAATTCTTGCTTTATCTTATCACAACTGAGAAGTACCATGTATACTTGTGCTCATTGTGCCTGCACAGGGGCCCTGAAAAGAGATAATGTGGAGTGGGAGAATTTAGTCCACAGTTCACTTGTGGAGCAGCACGTTTGAAGGAGCCTGCCTACAAAAGGAGGTACTCTTTGGACTAACAGCAGTGATATATTGAGAGCTGTTGACATAGTTACCCATTCCTTCCTCCTTTCTCTTTACCTAGCTTCCAGGACACGGCACATATGATTTTCCTCCCGACTTGATTTCTCAGTATATTTTACTGGTCCCTGGGTGGACATGATAATGTAGGAAGCCATCAGCACTTCGGATTCTTCTTTCTCACACATCCATACTTATATACATGGGCTCAACCCTTCCCTTCACTTTTATGCTTTTTCCCCCCTTACTCCCAAAATTCTATCTCCAGCTTAGACTCTGAATAAGCTTTTAAATCCAACTGAATTCTCAACAGCATCAAAACTACCTTTGAGATCTCCACTTGGATGTTTCAAAGAATTCTCAAACTCAACATGATGTAAACTGAATCCTGATCTCTGAAATCTACCCTACCCACAGTCTTCTCATCTCAACAACACATCTCCTCCCTTCCAAATTCATACTTAGTTCCCTCTCTCTCTTTTATTTCTCTTGCACATCATATCTGATCCCACGCATCTACCTGCAGGACGACCAACCTTCTAAATCTATCTGGAATGGAACTTCTGCCCATCTTCATCATCTCACTCTGATTTGAGCCATCATTGTATTGCTACTTCACCACAGTAGGCACCTCGCTGTTCTCCTATTTCTGCTCCTGCCCTTTCTCCTTGTGTTCTATTCTTGACATGGCACTCAGGCAGGTCCTGCAGAAACAGAAGTCAGATCATGTCACTCTGCTCAGAACCCTCCAGGGCTGAGAACTCTCCCGGGCTCCCAAATCTCTTTGTAAGGTCTTCTTGGTCTCCCCCATCTTCCCTCTTTGCTTCTCTGTCCTTGTCCTACAGTTTTCATTCTCCTGTGCATATTCCTCCAACATAACAATTACACCCTGACTTGGGTATCCTTGTGTTGGGTGATTCTTCCACCAGAAACTCTTTCTCCAAAATATCTATGTGGTGACATCCTCTTCTCCTTCAAGATTTTATTCAACTATCACCTTTTAAAATCACTGCCCTGTCCCCTACTTCCCTATTACTCACTCTCTTCCAAGGTGCTGTCATCTCCAAACATTTATTTACAGGGCTTTTATTTTGTAGTCCATTTCCCTCACTACAATTCAAGTTCCTTGAAGGCGGGAATGTTGTCTGTTCTTTGATGAAGTGGAAGTATCTAGAATAGAGTCTGTCACATAGTAATTATTCAAAAAATTATTGAATGGGTAGAAGAATGAGAATTTATTGCTAAATGCCATACAATTTTTACTGTAAATGTGTCCAAAAATGTAATGCCAACCAGCCATGTAAAACTGTTGTTTAAGAACATTTAATGACTTGGAATGCTATTTACAATCTAGTGCTAAAGTTTTGACAATTAAGTTTCAGGAAAGTAGGTACAATATGAACCAGTTGTAAGTTAAACAATCCATATACTTGCATTAGAAAGATTTAAAGAAAACATTTTTTAACAAATATTTCTTAGTATCTACTATATGTGAAACACTATTGCCAGTTCACTCTCTCCCTGGCACAAGATTATAAATTACTATTTCTCCTTCTTGCTTATTCATATTTTCTATACTTCTACACTAGTCATCTATTAATTTTATAACAGGAATGATTCATCTGGATGCTTTTGAGTGGTCTGTCTTTGGGCAGCATATTTTCATACGAATGGTCCTACCTGATAGTGGTTTACTGCAGTATTAATGAAGCTCCCTATTAAATTCCACTAATTAGAGAGAATCCAAATCTCATTACTCATTCAGACAGATGCAGAGACAGCTATGACATCAGCAATCAACACTTCTCCAGCAATCTGGGAGATGTCCCAGGCAATTTATAAACCATGAGGATTGGAGCAGACATTTTACCATTGCCCACCCATCCCTGCTCTCTTAGCAATTTAATTGCTTATTAGTAAGATACTTAGGAAAATCTTGAGAATGAGAAAGACAAAACACAGTAAATTCAGTATAATTTCCTTGTATTCATTAAATCACTACCAATTCCACATAATTTCCTCTGCATAGAGGTGCTTTTTCATTTCCAAGAACAGTAAATTCTATGTAGCGGTTCGGAGAGCAAACTTTGTCTGGCGTTTATTCCCTGGTGTATTTCTATAACATGCTATTTGAAGATTCCTCTATTTCAATTTTTAAAGCCTCCATCTGCAGATGCTGTCCTGGGCTGTGAAATCCTCAGCTTTAGAATGGGACAGATGTTTCTCAATGCTGACTTTTTTTTTGACTGTCACTTTGTGCTTTGTTATATCAGCCAGATAATGAAATGCTTAATTAGCTATTTTCTTTGCCAAAAGATCATTTTATAAAATAGTAAATTAAGAGCTTTGAAAATGAGACATCTCATTTAGCACATGGGTATCTGAGTCCAGGTGTGTCCCCTAGCTATTTCTGTCTGATTAAAGTATGCACATAGGATCTCTTCTGGTTGAGATCAGGCACAGGCTTCTATACAGGCATTAGTTGCTGGGCATGAGGACCACATTAGGTCTCCCTCTTGAGCAACCCAAATGTTTATTTTTTCTGCAAATAATCAACTGGGGGAAAATCAGCAAGAGGGATCCTGGTTTTTAAGCAGATACTTCCAGTGAAGGTCACTCTAGAAGCTTTGGCTCTCTGATGACATTGACGGTGACTGTCCTCACTCATCTGTGAAACAATGTTGAACAATTCAATGGAAGAATCAGCAGGCCTTTCATGAGGGTTCTTGTGTCTCAACTGCAATTCACAGGTGTAATCTAGTCCCTCAATTCCTCTCATCTTAAAAATGGGAAGTTATTCTTCTGTTACCCCACCTGTCACTCATGGTGCCCACCTTTGCACTTTGCTCCTCAGGCAGACAGTGTGCTCGGCCATCCCCCTGTCCGTGTTTCCTTTCCCATTTAGCCTCTCTGGCCCTGGAAGTAAAGAAAGGTGTGTTCTGAAAAGATGATTATTTCTCTGTGGTTACACTGGGATTTCCTGTGTGAGCTTTATTCTCCCCGCACCTCTCAACTGCTGGATATTTGCTAAGGGAAAATCTAGTGGGCAAATCAGCTGATGCATCACCTATGGTGACCAATCTAAACAGGATGCCTTCCCAAGGTGTTGGGATAGCTACTGTTTGGGGCTAGAGGAAACCTTCTTTCTGATGTCAAGTATTGGTAATGTGATGGTTTAGGTGGCTCCATGGGAAACAGGAGCACAACGCTGATCACCGCAAGCAGACCTGGGACGACGGTACATGCAGTGATCAGCAGATTACATTAACGTATCATCACATTCATTTAATGTAGTCAAGGTCAAGGAGGTGTTCGTCTCTGTGGCACAAGACAGGAAACTCAAAATATTATGTATGCCAGCAACAGGTGCCATGATTGATTTTTGTTATGGAATTAATTTGTCAAGAGTTGCACTTTCAGGATTGCTGCCATGAATTATATCTCCAGTTTGGCTGGAAGACACAGAGCCAGAGGAAAAGGCTAAGCTGTCATTGGCTGCCTGCCTTAGTCGGAGCTCTGTTAAGTGCTACTGTTGCTGCTGTTAAGGGGTGGATAGGTATGAAGGCTGGAGCTAAGCATTATTCCATTTAAATTACGATGAAAACAAGACCACCCACCTCTCCTCCCCTGCCTGTGGTGACATCCCAGACCAAACGTTGATGAAATGAGGGGTTTGGTGTCTTACCTCCTGAGTCTCAGCTTCGGAGACTGACTTAGTACACCTAAGTGGAGCTGTCTTTTAACAAGCATCACACATACTTAACAACATCATTTGGAAATAGGTGCAAGGGACTTCACCATGGTCAATGGTCAATGGTGACTTACAGAGTTTATATGTCATACTGTAGACTGGTGGGAATGCTTGAGGAGTGCCAGGTCAGGGCTAATTGGCATTCTAGAAGGAGCCTTCAGGCAACAATAAACAAAATGGATTGAAGAGCAGGAAGACAAAGGCTTCAAGAGCAGGAGGGAAGCTGTGATAAAACCTTGTGACTCCCACCATGGCCAAAGCGATCATCATTCACTCTGCATCCACCACACTTAAAGGCATTTTATAGACACAGTCCCTCAAAATGAATTTAATTTTTATTGACATCCTTCTCTCCTTTCCACCTCTATCCCTGCTCTTCCTAGATGCCAAATAATGAGTTTTGAGGTAATTATTTGGGGAGTCATAGGATAATTATTCAAATAATTATCAGAATATGCTATTTGTTACTACTAAAAAGAACGTGTTCAAAGATTTTTCAAGAGAAACATAATTTGTTGTTTTCTTCTTAAAATTATCTTATTCAGTGATCAATTAGAAATTTTCATCCAATTTGAGGAAGGGTATACAGAAACATGTGACCTTGGGATCTCAGAAGAACAAGATCCATTATTGATCACCCAAATAAATTCATTGAAAGCAGGAATTATTCTACAAAAACCCCTCCAAAAATACTACCACTAGCAATATCTAAAGTATATGTAGCACTAATGTGCTTTACATTCATTAATTATTTAAGCCTCACAACAACCATATGAGATAGCTACTGCTCTTGCCTCCATTTTAAAAGTGGGGAAACTGAGGCACAAAAGGCACAGCTTATAAGAGGCAGGGAGTTTGTCTCCAAGACGTGTGCTCTTAATGATTTTGCCATCCTGCCTTCAGTGCAGGTTTGCTTGAATACGCTCCATGTCAACATGGAGTATTTCCAGTTGACCATGTTACCTGGCTCCAGAAATGACATTCTTGTCAGTTCTGCTAGCTAGACACATCTTCCAATGACCTAAAGCCATCTTCTCGATTTTTTTTCTACCCAATAATCCCCTTGGGGTAATAAGTGCAATCTGTTGCCAATAATATTTTTCTGAGAATTCAAATTTTCCTATAAGACTTAATTTATACGTCATTTCCTCTGTAAAATTTGTGTGCTGACAGTTAAAAACTGGTGCATTCATAAGAGGCTGTGCTGGCCCCACTCTAGGTATATATATAATCACCACAGCATTTGCACATGTGATGATCTGTGTTTTTTTAATCATAATAGTAGACCTTTAATAATTTCCTTATTAAATTTTTATCAAGATGGAACCTATTTATTGCAACCTATGGAGATCTCCTTAGATATACATACACACATTGCTACCTGAAATATTGCTTGTTACTTCTGGTTTCATGTTACCCTAAAATGTAACAAAACATGAAGAAATCAATGCTCAGAGGGGTTAAGATGTTCAAGGTCTTAGAAGAATTTGCAACCAGTTAACTCTGATTTAAAAATGCAAGTGAGTCCCTTGGCATGCTCTTGCTAATAGTTCTGATTATCGTGACATCTGTTTCTGGTTCACCCTGCACCCAGCCTTGTAGCTCCCCACTAGTAGGAAAGGGGCTGACTGGCAGATGTCTTCTTTTCAGCAGCCACTTCACTCACTATTCCTCATTTTTATATGACTTGAATTGTGAGAAAAGGTGTTGTCCTGATATATTGCCTCATCACAGTGTAGTTTTTGGCTTGATACTGACTCTTTTGGCCATCTGAACTGTATTATCTATGATTATGGGGGGGTTATGTAAAAAAATTTAATTAAAGTCAAAATGAAATTAATTCACTGCTGTGCTAGTGTTTAGAAAAAGTTATTTCAAAGACCAATGTAAATTAGTAGGAGGCTTTTTAAAGCTGTTATTGGTGCGGGGAATAATACAGTCAAACTGCCAGCATTATTTTTTTAAGTCAGAGTGATGCTGAGGAAGGCATTTGCAAGTTGTATAAGCTAGGTAGAACTAGGGAACTGTCAGGCAGTATGACAGCCTGTGCTAAGAGGAAAGGGTGCAGTGACAGTGGAGATCACCCCCAAGATCACTTTGAATCCTAAAAATAAGGACAAGGATAGGGAAGAGAAAATAGAATTTTCAGTGCTGGATCTTGGGTAATTTCCAATCTCCAATTTACTCTCCCTTCCTGCTCACTAACATGCATCTGTGCACATAGGACATTCTTTACCATTGTTTTAGAGGTGTTGGTTTCCATTCCTTCACATTCTTTCTTCTCTAAGCACCTTATCAAGGTATGATGGGGACCAACTATGATCTCACAATTGTATAGTAACTCTAAAAGATGTATAGAAAGGTAATTATAATACCCTTTTCAGAAATTTAAGTCCTCTTGTAAGACAGAACATACAGAAGGGAAGCGGCCCTCCTACCTACTTATATTTGGTATATCATCCAGGGCTGACCCCATTATGCCAGATACACATGCAATGAGAATTCATTTTCACTAAAGATGTTTAATAAATGCCTGCATCTGTAGGATTCTGGGGGAGGCCTGTTAAAGAAAAGACCCCAGGGATTTACAAACTACTGGGACAAATAGAACATGGATAGACAATTAAATGTAACCACAAGTTGGACTTTGTGTTAGGCCTGGAAAGACAGTAGGATTTTCCTGTATGGAGAACAGAAGGGAACTGGTAAAATGGCACATTTCTGCTTAGCAGGAGGACAAGAGAAATATAGGAGAGTAGTAAGGTTCAACTCCTGCTTTGTTGTTGTTGTTGTTGTTTGTTTATTAGAAGGGACTTGCAGAGGAGTGAGAAAACCAACCTGCAGGACCACCCTGGAGATGAGGCAGCATAGTCACTAAGGTCCTGTGTTAGAGCATTTACCTCTTTTTTATGACTTGGATTTTACATATACATCCATTTTTATGACATTTTTTATACATATGTGAGTCTTACTAGAGTCTTCCTGCCTCCCATATACCATCCTAATATCTAGGTCCAAAGTAATACATTTAAATATTTATAGTTTACAAATAATCTAACAAAATGTTAAATGAAAGCTATTCTAACTCCCTGTCTTGATAAACATACCTTCATAACAACTTGGAAGATCAGTTTTAAGAGTTTTAAGAATCCCCTGACTGCCATTCTAGAATATGGTAGTTTAGAAAAATCCCATCAACAGTCCACTGCGTACTCTTTCTATTCCTGATTCTTTCCTACACTGTGGGATGTTCAAACATCTGGACACTCAAAACTACCTGCCAAGTTCCATCACACCACCCATCCACTTAGATACTCCTAGTGCCTAAAGTGATGTTCATTTGAGGTATAGTCTACTTTTGGGAAGACAGAGTCAGAAAAGAGTTTTGTACAAGCCCTCGTTACAGACTTTGAACCATGGGTCGTGGGCACCCAGAATATGACCTAGAAGATGGTGATGAGGCAGGGAGATGCAGGTTCTTGAGGGCTTGAACCCTTCCCCCTGGAACTCCTACCCTAGTAAGGAAGGATGGAAGACAAAGAAGGGCAAGATTTAGATCCCCTAAAATTCAGGATACAGAATAAGGACATCTCTCACCTATACCTAAGGGCAATATCTCCCCATCAATTTGTACTGGTTAGTTTCAGAAAAGCCTTAATAGTTAGAACCAAGGACTATTCATGCTGGATATTCCCAAAATTTCCCAAAACAGGGCACCTTCACTTAGCTGTGACATTTTTAACCTCCTCCTTCAGTCCTGACTCTTGCAGCCAGTTTCTTCCAAAACGGTGCAGATGGGAGGGGAGAGTCAAGAGGGAATTCAAATTTCTTAGTGGTTATACAGTATGAATTGTTAATTATCAAACATTAAGCTCTTTTAAAACTTCTTTAATTTGTATTTCATCACATGATTCTCCATCAATTTGGATAAGAATATCTTTTTTCTTTTTATTTAGTGATGGTAATCAAACCCAGGGCCTTATACATACTAGGCAAATGCTCTACCATTGAGATATATCCCAAGCCCTCAGAATAACTCTTTTTACTACTGAAGCTGGAAAAGGAGTAAAATAACACAGTATAAGTAGAGAACAAGCAAACAAAAGAAAACCCTGTACCTCTGGCTTCAAAGAAATGTGGGCAGGAATCCACCCAAGGAGAGAGGGGGTATGATGATGGCACCTTGGTGTGAGCTGCATCCCTGGAGGAGGAGGGTCTTTGGATTATGGACCAGAACTGTGAGGGCACAAGGACTTTTTCTCCACTCATTTTACAGGCTTCTGGAGCAAAATACCTCATGGGCTCGTGCAGACCAGTATGGACAGCTACTCCAGAAGAAAGATGAATGTGCAGCGTTAGCACAGAAGGAAAACCTGAGCACAATTATCAGGTTCCCCCTTCTTTACAGCTCTTTTGATGACAAACACACAACTCCAGCACCCTGAATTTTAGCAACTAGCAGTAGCTCTCATCTGGCACCACTGATTCACAGACTTTGCTTCCGTCGATGGAAGTCTTTTTTGTCAATTCCTATCTTTTCAGTCTATAAATTCTGGAGTGCTTTATGGCCCAATCCTCTGACTTCTTACTTTCACCCTTTGTGTTATCACATTCAGTCTCTTGGTTTGAAAGATTATCTAAAAGCGATGATTTCAACATTTTTTCCCACATTGGGTCTCTCTTCTGATCTCCACATTCATATGTCCATTTGCTTACTCAAGAGTTTGTTTGAAGGTCTATTATTAAATTAAAATTGATATTGGAAATCCACTATCGTAATGAGGTACTTAAACATAAGCTGTCAGAAATTGATAGCATAATTAGTCAAAACTCAGGAAGGATACATGAGTCAGCACAACGAACAGTTTAGGGATAGCAAGAAAATTGTACCCAAAATTCCAGAACACTTATCCTTTTCTGGTACATGGAGTATTCATGAAAATCAATGATGTTTTGGGCCATAAAGTGAATCTCAATAAATTTCAAATGATTAATACCAACCGTAACTTATTTTTAATCACAATGCATATATTAGTTAGAAATCATTTTTTTTAGAAATCTAGAAAACCCTAGGTGTTTAGAATTTAAAATCATACTGCAAAACAACTCATACTTCAAAAAAATTACAATGGAAGCTAGGAAATATTTACAACTGAACAATAATCAAAGCAGCATTTATCAAAACCTGTGGCATATAGCCAATGCATTACTTAGGAGACAATTTATAACTATAAATGCTTACATTTAGAAAATAAGAACAGCTAAAAATTAATAAATTAACATTTAGCTAATTTAGTTACAAACAGAACGGTAAGAACCCCGCCCCCCCCCAAAAAAAAAAGCAGGAGGAAGGGAGAGGCTTCTATGAAGAGTATGATCAAATCAAATATTGATTCTTTAGGAAAGGTAAGTTTCTTTTGGGCAAAGCTTTGGAAAAAATAAGTAAAAAAGAAAAGTAACAATTAAGTAATTTAAGGAGGCAGAATGATACACCTACAGCTAAGAAGAGAGAGTAAGTAATAAGAAGAGATATTTATGATCAACTTTGTGTCAAAAAAATCTGAAAACTGAGATCAGATGGTAAAATTCCTAGACAAATATAACTTACCAAAATTGACTCACATATAAATGAGAAAATTAAATAATGGAATAACCATTAATAAGCCTATGCCAGAATATTTTATTTTATTTTATTTTATTTTTGCTGATTTTACTGGCATTGCTTACTCCAAAGACAAATTATTCTGATCTTAAAGAAAAAGCTCCTACAGTAGAGAAAGAAAGGAGTGCACTCTATTTTATTTATTGAATCTGACATAATTTGACAAAGTTTGACAATGATTATACAAAAAAATCACAGTTCAATGTTTCTTATGAACATAAATATAAAAATGCTGTAATAAGCAACACATTTCAGACTATGATATCATACTCATAACCAACTTGAATTTATCTAAAATATTCAATATTGGCTTAACTTTGGAAAAAGTCATAAACAAAATACACTTATTAACAGATAAAGAAGAAAACTGGTATGATAATCTCAACGACTACAGAAAAAAATCATTTGATAATTTTCAACAAAAGCAAGAAACAATATTGTCAAGAAATCTATACACTAATCAGTAACCAATTTAAGAAAATATGTAAAATACTTTCAGAGAGAAAATTATAAACTTTTACTGAAAAGCCTTAAATTCTACAAAGTAAATGGAGCGTTTACTCTGTCTATGGATAGGAGACTTCAATATCATGAAGGTGCCTGTTTTACAAAATAAGAAATTAGAAAGTTTTCCCACAAGATATTTAAGATAATTATAAAGCAACAGCCATTACTATCTTTTTATGGACTCAGGAGCAGATAACCCCACAGAAGAAGAGCATCTATAAATAAATCCACTTCATACAGAAGCTTGATATATGGGGAAACGGGCATTGAACACTAGTTGAGCAATGATGGTTTATTTAATAAGAGGCATTGGGACAATCGGTTATTTGTGGAACAGTAAATTAATTTGGACACTTAACACATGCCAGGAACAAAAACAAATTCTAGATAATTTGAATATATACATGTGAAGGGAGAATTTTAAAACTGCTAAAACAGAATCCTTTATGACTTTTACTAGAAAGGATTTCTTAAGTAAGACATAGAAATTCAATTTGCTAACTAAAGAACAATCAATTTGATTACATGGAAACATTTCAAATCGCTTTTCACCAAAGGACACAATAAAATAATGAAATGACAATCTAGAAGCTGACAAAAAGACATTTGCTACTTATATCTCACAATGAATTAATACCCCCAATAAACAATAGGGAAATGGAGTTGGAGTGGTGGCTTGGTGGTTATGGCACTTGCCCAGCATGCACAAGTACATAGGTTCAAGCCCCAGCACCCACTTACACAACTAAGTGTCAGAGCAACAAAAGTCATGTGAAAAACTCCCTAAAAATAGGAAAATATCCTATTGGTAATGATGGGAACAATAAGAACCCTATTATACTGCTAGCAGAAAAGTAATTGGTAAGACCTTTTTGGAAAACTGACATTACATAGTAAATTTGAACATGCCCGTTACATATGACCCAGTATCTCCAGCCACATCTACAGCCAAAATAAATTTGCATCTGTATAACAGGAGGCTAAACAAGAACACTTGCAGTAGCAACACCTAGCAAACCATTCTCCATCAACAGTAGAATGGATAAATTGCAACATATTCTTGCCTAGCATGTGCAAGGCCCCAAGTTAGGTCCTCAGCCCTGAAAAAAAAAAAAGAAAAAAATTGCAACATATTCAAAATGTGGAGTGAAAACAAATGAATAACAGAAATGTACTTCACATGGATAGCTTTCAAAAAATTTCAGCAAAAAATATGCCATTGATATGACTATGTACATACAAATCACAAAAAATAGAAAACAGAAGAATACTTTTTTAGAGATATATATCCACCTAGTAAAACTATTTGGAAGCAACAGAAATGACTAGCAGAAAGTTTAAGATAGAAATTACCTGAGGAGGAATAAGGAGTGTGATGAGAAGGGGAACATATGGGGCTTCTGGTGTACAGGTAATGTGGTAATGCACCTCTAAAGCTGAGAGTAGGCCCATAATTCTTCACCGTGTGTGTGTGTGTGTGTGTGTGTGTGTGTGTGTGTGTATGCTGATTTTTTTGCTGATTTTTTGGCATATTTCATCATTAAATGAATACCAATGTCTTAGAAAATTTGGTCAAAATGACTTCATTTCCATACTCCCTTGGTCAGTGCAGCATTATTCACAACAGCCAAGATATGGAATCAACCTGTGTCCATAAACAGATGCATGAGTAAAGAAAATGTGGTATAGATACACAATAAAAACTTATTTAGCCTTAAAAAAGGAAGTTCTGCAAAATGTGATGACATTAATGAATTTCAATGTTATATTAAGTTAAATGAACCAGAAACAGAAAGAAAAATATCACATGATCTGACTTCAATGTGGAATTCAAAACACTTGAAGTCATAAAAGCAGAGTACAATGGTAGTTACCAGATGCTTGCGGGACAAGGATTGGAGAGATGTTGGTCAAAGAATACAAATTTCCAGTTACCTAGTAGGAATAAAGTTCAAGAGCCCTATCGCACAAAATGGTAGCGCCATGTTAAGAACAAAGTATTCTATTCTTGGAAAACTCTAAGTAGATTTTAAGTGTTCTTACTACAAAAATAAGTATGTGAGGTCATGCATATATAAATTAGCTCAATTTATCACTTCTTCAGAACACACTTATTTCAAAACATCATGTAGTAATCATGATAAATATACATGCTTTCTCAACTTAAAAATGAATAGGTAAATTTAAAAAGGCAAAGAATAAAAGTAACCAAAAGGAATATAATCAAACAAAATGTTAAAGATGTATTAGATTACCTTGTCAGTAAAAATGAAAATGTAGAAACAACATAAACATTCAACATTAGAGATTTGATTTAAAAGATTACAGAATAATCAAATCACAGAAACAGAAAGTAGACTAGTGATTTCCAGGAGCTGGGGAAGAGAGAAATGAGGAGTGGCTGCTAATGAGTGCAAGTTTCCTTTTGGGAGTGAGAAACGTTCTAAAATTAGATTGTAGTGATGGTTGCACAATTGTGTGAATATATTAAAACCATCATATTGTACACTTTTAAAAACGACTGTCAAATTGGATGGAGAAGAGACAACTTTAAAAGATAGAGTTGGAAATTTGCTTCTTTATTTTAAGAAGAGAGACTGAAATGATTGTAGAAACCAAACAAAGGATATAGCTTATGCAAGAAAGAGAAGATGTAGTTCAATCAATACATCAATATACAAATGAAAACATAATCTTTGAATTTATATTAAAGCTAGATGAAACAATGTGTATGCATATGTTTTAAGGTAAAATCCTTAATGTATACATTTTTATGATTTCCTGCCTTACTAAACTTTTTCTTTTTTTTTTTTTTTAACATTTTTTTTA
>PVKS010020243.1:0-37128 GCA_004027875.1 Aplodontia rufa | reverse complement strand
AGTGGTGTCCAGCGAGTGGGCTGTGGGGCCAGGAGGCACAGAGGCCGGAAAAGACCTCCGCAGTCCTTGTGAAGCCTTCTCTTACCTCAGCTGGGCATTCCCAAGCCCAAGAGTGGTGTCTTTCCAAAAGCGATAAGAGAGACCATCAGACCCAAATCAGTTGTCCCAACTTGGAATCCATTGTCCTTGTCCCCTACATGGTGTGAACTGTGCTGGGAGTCAACGGAAATGGGTTCCACCACCCCCGCATGCTTCCAGGGACTCCTCTAAGGAGGGGAAGGTTCCCTTTCTTCTTTCTTGAAATAAATGGTAGAAATCCAGTCCATGCCTGGATTACTGTTGAAAGGAAAGCCACATTCATTCCTTCCTTCAGTATTCATCCATCCAGGGTCTACTGAGTGTCTGTGATGCACCAGCTGAGGACATGGCTGTCCTCTGGGATTTCTGATTTGGTGGGTGGACACCAAGCAGATGAGTCAAGCTGGGTGGTGAGGTGGGCACTGTCCCATGGGGCACAGGGCAGGGCCTGCCCTGGGTGTGAGAGGCTGTGGGGCTTACAGACTCTTGGTCTGTAACTGAACCAGGTGTTCTCTGAGAGGTTTGCTTGTCTTCCTTTCCAAACTTCCTAAGACGTGAAGTTGACCTAGGGTGGGTGCAAGAGAAGGACAAGAAAGGACTTCCTGGGAACTCAAAGTATAATTGGGAACAGGAGAACAGGAAGGACTGCAAAGCACTCTGCAGGTCCGAGCTGTGCTGTGTAATGCATATAATAAAAACCAAGGAAATTCAGAAAACGGCAGAATGAGTTGGAATGGCCAGACGGAGCCGTGTGGCAGAGGTGGACGGTCATTTGGGTTTCATTTACTTGTTTAGCTCTTCCGGAGGTTGAACCCAGGGCCCCACCCATTATACTCAAGTGCTCTGCCACTGAGCTACACCCTCAACCCTGTTAAAGTTTTATTTGGAAACAGTCTCCCTAAGTTGCTAAGGCAGGCCTCGAACTTGCAGTCCTCCTGCCTCAGCCTCCTGATTTGCTGGGGTTACAGGTGTGTGCCATGGTAGCCAGTCTCTTTTGGGTTTTAAATGAAGTATAGGGTTTGCACAGATGAAGGACAGATGGGGGAGGATATTTAGGTATGGAGGGTGGGAGAAGATCAGCAAAGCCATTGAGAAGGAGGGAACACAACACTGGGCACAGGTTAAAAGGCTGGCCTTAGCCTAACGAGCCCAACCACTCTGCAAATCCCCTCACGCAGGGTGGGCGCTGGACCCGTTGGCCCTGGACAGTCCTGGTGTAGTTACTAACAGAGTCCTCTGGACACTCTTGCGGGCATTCATACTGAAAATGATTAAAGAAAGCCATCATTTCTGAGGATCCCTGAAGTTGATCTTGACCTTGACTTTGTTTTACTTAGGGTACACTCTTGAACCGTTGCTTATCTTTGCTTGCCTGTCTTTAAAATGGGAAAACACTTAATGCTTTTATTTCTTCCTGGGAACATATGGAACTAAAAGGAATCTCTGACCCCCTTCTTCCCTTGGTGGAACATGACAGTCCCCGCTCGAAGTCACAGAGAAGCAAAAGCTCACTTATCTTTTCTCTCGTTCAATGTGCATGTCCTCTTTCCTCCCTAGTGAATTTCCAGGTTTGCAGAGATCCATCTTTGTCTAAAAGGGCTGGAGAACTGAGTTGGATGACTTGGAAAGGATTTAGAAATTCTTTGGACAGAGGCATTGCAGAAATACCAGGTGGCCACTGGGAAGTGAGGGGGCGGATTCGTCCAGTGGTGGCGCCATTTATCATGCTGCACTGGGTGGGCCAGCAGGGCTCTGGAGCAGAGAAGAAAGGACTGAGTAGTCGGTGGGGCTTGGTCTTTCCCTTGCAGCTGGATGGAACCGCTTCTCAAGTCCTCTCCCAGCCAGCAGCAAACATCGGAGTTGCTGGTACTGTTAATCTATCACCTTCTTATAAGCACTAAATTTGCAAAAAAATAATAATGAAAATGAGGGTGTGTGTCATTTCAGCGTGTGTTCTATATAACGAAAGAAGATGGTGATCTCAAATTACTGGCTGATTTAATTGCCTGGAAAAATTAATTTCTAAAAATGCCAAATAGTTTCCAAATCAGAAGGAAGCGAGAAAGAAGCAGCATCTATTTTTGATTCTTCATTTGGGGAGAAAGTTATAGGGAGATTTTCTTTTTCAAATCCATAAACAACACTTTGGACCGGGCGAGCAGATCAGGTAAAAAATAAGATAAAAAATAAAAAAAGAAGAAAATGACGATTATATTTTCATTTTATTTTGAATTGTTCCGTCTTCGTCAGACTTCTTCTTATCAATTTGTGTTAAATTGTTTCGAGACTGGCCTCATTTATTAGCAGCTCCCCGGCCTGTGAAGCTGTACTTGTAGCACTGAGACCCACTGGTGTTTGCCCAAAACTTAAGGCTGTGGGTCTCTGCCTGAGCTGGGTGCTGGTGACATCTCTGGCTGGGGTGGGTCAGTGGTTTAACAGACTTTAACCCCTTCTTCCCTGATGAGACCCAGCCTTTTCTCGTTTTCACTTGGCTTCAATGTGTCCTTCTCCTGGGCACCGATACTCAGGCGCAGCAGTGGCTCCTTGGTCCCACCTGACCCTGCCACAGGAGCTGACCACTTTCTAGAGCACAGAAGCGTTTAGATTCTGTGGACTGTGTGTTTTCGCTGTGCCTTTTATGCAGAGATCCTGCTACTGCTTTCTGGCTTTGAAATACAAGTTCGCACACCTGCCATGCAGCCATCCTCTACTAAAGGCCGTTGCTGGAGCCTGCGGAACCTGGAGGTGTCCTCAGGGGCAGCTCATTCAGATGCTCTGATTAGGTGCTCCCCTGCATCAGGGTGGGTCCTCCGAGGGTGTTCATGAACACGTTTCTAGACCATCAAGGAAACCCCAAATCTGCTGGGTCCCCTACTTATTGATGCAGGTTTTATTTCAAAAGATGGCGAGGTTAATATTTCTAGAAATAATGATTTTGCTCCCAACTGATTTCAGCTATTTCACCAAAAGTGTGCTCCTGTGTGGGACCGATGAACGCCCCCAGGCCAGCTCCGGGCAGAGCTGTGAAGAGGGCCGGGTTTGCTTCTGACTGCCCTGCCTGCCTCCCCGAGTGGTCACTCCCACCCACCTCTGAGGGATACCTGCCTCTTCTCCCTCACGCCCATAACCCGCTTCCCCCATTCTGATAAGATCCTTCTGATGACCTTGGATCCCCCCCCAGTGAAGGAAAGTTCTGGAAGCCTCGCCATGTTAAGGTACTGGTGACTTCTTATATTGCCCTTCTTGCATTTTAATAAAGGCCTAACGAAGAGGGGCACCTTGAAATCTATGTGTGGATTCTCTGATGGTCAATTTTAGTCTTGGCAGAAGTTTTGCAACCTTTTTATTTAGCCCAATTAGTGGTTAATTAGCCATTCAACTCTGAATGGTTTGAGTTTTTCTGTCTCAAAAGAGGACCCCTGTTAGATATAACAAATAAAAAATCAGATTATAAGGGTCCTTTTTCAGGGGGTTCCAGAGATTGAACCAAGGGGTGCTTAACCCCTGAGCCAGATCCCCAGGCCTTTTTTATTTTTTAGAGACAGGGCCTCGCAAAGTTGCTTAGGGCCTTGCTAAGTTGCTGAGGCTGGCTTTGAACTTGGATCCTCCTGCCTCAGCCTCCAGAGCCACAGGGATTACAGGTGTGCACCACCACGCCTTCATGAGGGTCCTTTTAATAACTGTTAGTTGAGAAATGGAGGCAGCAACACAGCATAGTGGTCACCAAGCATCCTGCAATCAGAGCGCCTGGCTCCAATCATAGCTTCCCTTCTCTCTGGCTGTGTGAGCTTGAGTGAGATACTTGACCTCTCTGGACCTCAGTGTTCTCATTTTTAAATAGGACTAATATGATGATGGACTCCATTAGGTGGTTGTGAGAATGAAATAACTAATGTGTAGATAGTGCTTGGAAAGTGCTTGGCAGGTGGTAGGCACTGAATAACGGTCTCAGTGATGGCCAGGCGGAGGGTGGCGAAGGTGAGGCCCGAGAGCATTTGGGAAGGAGAAGTGTGTCTGTGCAGGACCTGCTTTTCAGCTCATGATTTTGGTGTGCAAGTCGATCCCCCCCGGCCTTCCCAGGGACCACAGTCCTACCCTGACCGGCTTCATTTTTGCAGAGATGAGAAGGCTGAGCCAGTCAGTGCCAATGTTGGATTAGACTTTGGAGCTCCCAGGGTTCCAAAGCCCAGGGGTTCCGAGAGATATATTCATCTTTCAGTTAAGGCTCCGCTTATTTCCCCTGTGTTCTGCGGCTCAAGCAGGGAACCCCGTTTCCTTCACTTTATGAGTCATGGCTCAGCTGTCATTTTGGAGGGCCTCAGGCCCCTCTCTTGAGTGAAGCAGGCAGAAAGCACTTCCTTTTTAATGTAGTTATAAATGTCGCGTCGGTGGGAGCTTTAGGAATGCGATCAGGAATTCCATTTCCTAGTCAAACAGGGTATAATTAGAGTGGGACTCTGGGCCCGGCCCTCACAAGGCAGGGGGCTGGGGAAAGAGACGCCAGGAGCTGGTTTGCTTCCCCGGGATCGGGGGGACGACTGCAGGACAGTCTCTGAAGCAGCTCTGTGGAGTCACAGGACCAGAGTGAGGATGCTCTCTAGAGACATAGCAAGGGGGAGCTTCCATTCCTCCACAGAACCCTTGCAGGGGGAGGGTGTGGAAGAGAGACACTAAATGTCGTTATTCGTTTCTTTCAGTTAGGCCAAGGGGAAACTGAGTCACACAGAAAATGTGTTCTCGTGGGATTAGCATCTGATGGCAGGGGCCCTGCGTCCAGCCCAGGGGAGGCCTGCAGAGTGGCTCTATGCCACTCAAGCCCTCTGGCATCATTGTGCCCTTTCGAGGTGTTTACTGCACATATTCCACGGGACGGACTTGTGGCTCGTAGATGGAGTTGCGTTTCAATCTCCTGCTCTCCAGCTGGGGAGGGAGATGAGGAAGCCAAACTAACAAGAGTAAGGAAACAAAGTTTATACCAAGCCAGGTATGGTGGCGCATGCCTGCAATTCCGGGGCCTTGGGAGGCTGAGGCAGGAGGATCACATGTTCAAGGCCAGCCTCAGCAACTTAGCGAGGCCCTAAGCAACTTAGTGAGATCCTGTCTCAAAATAAAAAGGCTGGGGGTGTGGTTCAGTGGTTAAGTGCCCCTGGGTTCAATCCCTGGTGCCAAAAAAAGAAAAAAAAATCTGTACCACATTCATAGGAGGGACATCTAACTGCCATAGTGGAGGATGCTCAGATGGCAAGAATGAAGGGACAGAAACAGGTGCACAGGGACAGAGAGGGGTGCCATGATGGACTTCCAAGAGGGCTCACATAGGGATGAGGGGCCCTGAGGCCACAGAGGGAGGTAGGGGCCAGATTATTAAGGGATTTGTGGGTCAAGCAGAGGAGTAGGTAGTCTGAGTGCAGGGTTTGAGCTTGGACGAGCAAGAACTCAGAACTTTTCCATGTGACTTGATTGGACTTGCCTTTGGCAGGGTCTAGCTGTGGAGCGAGGTTAGCGTGGAGGATGGAGGCTGGCGGCAGGGCAAGTGATCTCTGGCAGTGACCCAGACCATGAGGAATGAGGGCCTGAACAAACGCAGCAGAGCACAGGAGAGAGCAGGCCATGAACTTGGAAAATATTTTGCGGTAGGATGAACAGAGTTTGGATGGGAAACTGAGGCAGAGAGCAAAGCCTGGGTTATCTTCTGGGCTTCTCCCTTAGTGGACAAGGGGGACGTAGAGGGGTGGATTGGTCCATTTTCATTACTATAACTAAATACCTGTGACTGGGTAACCTTGTGAAGAAAAGAAGTTAATTTTGGCTCACAGATCTGGTCAAGGTTAAGGGCTGCATCTGACGATGGCCTTGCTGGCCGAGTCCTGGTGTGGTACAAGACATGGCACAGTGAGAGACAGGGGTGACTTCTCTCTTCTGATGAAGCCACGGTGTTCAGTCTCAGGGACTCCATCCTGACACCCTTGTCTAATCCTACTCACCTCTCAAAGGTCCCACCTCCAAATGCCACAGTTGGATTAAGCCCCACCCACAGCTCACAATTGGGCTTAAATTTCAACACGTGAACCCTTTGGGGACACACTGAAGCCATACCCAGACCACAGCGAGGGCGGCATCCTTCGGGGGCTTGCTCAGGAGTAGGAGTTGGTTTGGGTGATGGAGAGGGGTGGGTGGGAACAGAGGAGGGTGGCAATGATCCCATCTCTGTGGCGCAGGAGGCTGAATCTTTTCCACTGGTGGCTACTGTCCCTCACCACCCGATGGCTACTGGGCCAGTGAGAATGTCTTTGGTGCTTTGCACGTTTTCCAGGAACTTCTGTCTCAGCAAGTGTCTTTAGGTAACGGGTCCGAGACCACGCTGGGAATGGTGGGACAGTGGGAAGGAACAGCTCCTGCCCCTGGCTCTTTCCACCCACACCCCTTTGCCTGTCCCTGTTGAGGCTCACATGCCCTGGGGCCGGCTCCTGAAGGGGTTTCCTTCTCAGCTCTCACATCCTTCCGAGCGCAATGCCGATGATAGGCTTAGGAGTCTGGGGCTTGCTAAGTGGGGGGCACTGTAGCAGGAGGGTCTGGAAGTTGAACAATGCTATCAGGCCAGACAGTGCTGGAGGGTGAAGTCCTTCCATCTAGGAGGACTTCCTGGTCCTTTGACAGACCACTGAGGCAGCAGCTGCCAACCCAGACAGTCCCTCCGGTTGTAACCCCTTCCTCATTCTGATAGCATTCTTTATCAATAGTGACAGACTTAGCTGGGTGTGGTGCACATGCCTATAATCCCAGTGACTCTGGTGGGGAGACTGAGACGGGAGGATCACAAATTCAAAGCCAGCCTCAGCAATTTAGGGAGGCCCTACGTAACTTACGGAGATCCTGTCTCAAAATGAAAACTAAAAAGGGGTGGAGATGTGGCTCAGTAGTAAAATGCCTCTATGTTCAACCCCCAGGTACAAAAAAAAAAAAAAAAAAAAAAAGCGATAGGCTTATGCACCTGTGGAATGGAAGAAAGGGCATTTTAGGAGGTTTAGGAGTTCTGAATTCTTCTTTGGCACCAGGAATATGATTTCTCTTTCCCCAAGCAACTTAGCTACTCTCCAGCTACATTAAAAATTTAGCAGAGCAGGGAGTTTTGGCACATGCCTGTAATTCCAGCAGGAAGTGAGGTAGGATTGCAAGTTTGAGGCCAGCTTGGGCAACTTGGTGAATGCTGCCTTAAAAAAAAAAAAAAGATAAACAGCACTAGATTCAAAACTACCCTCCCTCCATCTCCATAATTCCAGTTACAGACCCATTGTTCAGGAACCCTCAAAGGATCACATTATGAGAAACACATTCCACAGGCACACGCTGTATGCCTGGAACCAAACACAGATGAAGCTGAAAGAGATGATCATGAAGAAGGAAGCGGCTGATTCTGTGTAATGTTGCCCATGCATGGTAATCTGGGACTAGAGACCCTCAGTGTTGTGTGACCAGAGGCCCTCAGTGTTGTGTGACCAGAGACCCTCAGTGTTGCATGACCAGAGACCCTCAGTATTGCATGAGGTTTAGTAGTTCTAAATCTGGGCAGACTTTCTGCATTCCCAACGAGGTGATACAAGAAGCTTCATTTAGGCAGAGCAGAGGAGAAAATGGAAAAATGCAGAAGAGGGTGGCACCTTTGCTTGGGTTCCCTTAGCCCAGCTGCCCCTGAAGTCAGCAACCCATGGACTTGTAGAGAGGAAGAAGGGTGAGAAATCCCACTGTGAACTTACACATAAATGCAGACCGAGGGAGATGGAGACAAACAGGTGCTCACAGGAAGCACAGGTATGGGATTTAGCTTTGGGGGCACAGCCGAGGACTACTGCAGGTCAGGAAAACTGTAGTGCAGGTTGCAGGTTTGGGGAAGCTTAGAGCAGAGAAGACTGGGGTGAGGCTGGGGGACAACACAGCCATCTTCCTCCAGCAGTTCTCACTCGGAGTAAGGACAGGTGTCAACCTCGTTGGCCTAAAATCCAGCGTGTGGCTTTGTTTTGCTTTTCAGAAGTCTGAGGCCAAGTATTGAGTAAGTTTGTCAAGAGCAGGGCTGAGTGCCTGGACCCTGTGCTTCCAGACGCGGGTCGGATCAGGACAGTTCTGCAGCTGGACGTGGCCCTGCTCTTCAGGGCAGAGCCTGCATCCCTTTTGCTGAAGGCCAACCATGTACCTGGTCCCGTGCACGAGGTCCCCTGCTAGGTGCGAAGGGGGACTCCAGCCGTGCTGTGCCCTCTGCCTGCGAAGCTCTTCTGGTCACAGGAGCAGGGAGCCAGCTCTCCTAGGAGCCAGGAATGGAGCCTTGGGTTCTCTTCTTTCTCCCCATGGAGAACCCAGCATGCGCCAAAGTAGTACGCGCAGAGCAGAGCAAGCGGCAAGGCGGGCGGAGATGAGCACTTCTGAATGGAGGCTTCCTCGGTTCTAAGCTCATCTCTTCTCCGGGGCCGGAGAGCTGGCTTCAGGCTGTGATGGCACCAGGACTCCAGAGCACGGGGACCCTGTTTTCTTCTAGGATCTCCTTCCTCTGGCAGAAAGCTAGAAGGGGCGTTGTGAGGCCTCAAGATGTCAGGGCAGTCTTTTATCTTAATCTGCTGTATTTAATTCCAACAAGGAACAGGAAGTGGGAGAAGAATGTTCTAGATCAAAATAAGGCTGTGTCATCATCTTTTGCTGCCTTGGTCGGGAATCCTGGGAAGAAATGTGGTTCTCCGGGGCTGTCGAGCTCCCTGGCCAAACCCCACAGTGCCTGTCTTGAAGATGGGACGTTGTCACCCCATCTGCTCGCTGGTCACACAGAGTTTCCAAAGGCCACCACTTACAAGGTTCTGAGCTGGCCGTAGGGAAGAGGAAGAGTCAGGGGGTCCCTGTTCCAGCCAGGTGGCCTTGGAGGTCTTCTCTGGTTTACCAAGTTTATTCCATAGAAGAAACAACTGGCGGTTTGCTGATCCAGTGCCCAGGCTTGGCCGGGGCTCTGTGCAGCTCCTCCCGCGCACGTGTGCGCTCTGCTGTCACAGAGGTTTCCAGGAGAAAACTCGTGTGCTCACGGAAGTTTCCACTTCATGGAGGCAGCTCATGCCCACTCGCCGTGTCCCCGGCCACTAACTGTCCTCCACCCTGTTGTAGGCGGCAGTCAGCCAAGTGACCTGAGCGGGCTCGGAGAGGGTGGAAAATCGTCACTGCACTCTGGGTCGGGGACGGTGAACTGGGGTGGCCCAGCTCCTCTCCTCATTAGCCAAGGTGGGAGTCGGGGTGGAATCTCCAGTTTAAGCTGACGTTGAGCAGAACAGCCCTTCAGCTGCTGTTCCAGAGCGACTTAGCCACATGTGTTCTCTGAAGCTGCCGAGGACAGGGCTGGGTGTGGACTCTGCCCAGGTGACCTTAGACCCCAGTGACTCCTCTCACTAAAGGGGCTCCCTGGGGGCCTCGTGTCCATTTGCCCATGACTGTTAGAGACTGTGGAAGTCCCCAAGGGCTGGAAATGCTGTCCCAGCGAGGGGAAGAGCAGGGCACAGCTCACCTGGAGCAGCTGTCAGCCGCTCTTGTTCCTGGACCAGATGTGGTGAGGCTGGAGTCCGCCACTGAAGGACCCAGGAACTTCCAAGAGGAAGAAGAATTCAGGGCTTGGGGCAACTTTGAGAAGACAAGAAACAAGGCAGAGAGAGGAAATAGTTTTACAGTCTTTGGTGTCTGCCTCAAATCCAAGGTGAGGGAGAAGGAGCCGCCACCATTCATTAATGGACTAGTGAATTTAGTGGCCCAATGACACTGACGGCACCGTAACGCGTCTCCTTCGTGTCCCGTATCATACATCATCCCCGTGTTTTCCATGGGGATGTATTGAAATCTCAAAGCAGAACGAGGATACAGTGAATGCCTAGAAGAATCTTTGAAGACCGAAGCGTGTGCCTGGTAACAGACAGGAGGGGCCAGCTGTTCATACGTCGCATTGCCTCCTGGCTGTGTACCCCAGCAAGTGCCCAGAGTGAGGCCACGCGGCAAATCCGTGAACCTGCACTGTTCCCATACCTGGGGACCAATGCTGGGCCCACACTCTTTAGGGACCAGTTTTCCAGAGGGAAAATGTGTTTTGTTTTGTTACCAGTTTTAAAATTGACTAATTGTGAATGTGTCCAAAGAGTATGCTACGAATCAACCAATCACAGATACACAGCATCTTAAAAGTCAGATTCATCCAGTGTCGAACACGCAGTGGGGTTCAGCCAGTCCTGAGCAGCTCTGGGGACGCCCCCTTCTCCTGGGTCTCGCTCACCTCACAGAGGGAGGCTGAGGGAAGCTGAGGGAGGCTGAGGGAGGCTGAGAGAGGCTGCGGGAGCCTGAGAGAGGCTGAGGGAGGCTGAGGGAGTCTGAGGGAGGCTCAGGGAGCCTGAGAGAGGCTGAGGGAGGCTGAGGGAGCCTGAGGGAGCCTGAGAGAGGCTCAGGGAGGCTGAGAGAGGCTCAGGGAGGCTGAGGTTGGGCCTAGCCTAGTCCTTCCCAGCCCTGTGCTGAAGGCAGCTGAATTGTGATTTCACCAAAACAGGATCCTGGCTCAGCGCAGGGTCTAGCCAGTCCTTCCTCTAAGACAAACCAAGTTCAACTAGGAAAAGGAAGCTGGTGGGAGCGTTTAGACGCCTGTTTCTAGCTGGAAGGTCCCTTGCCCTCTTAGGTGTTCCCAGTGCGTTCTGGGCTGGCCTCTGCCTGGGGTCTCCAGATCCAGTGTTCCTGTCTTCCGTTGCCTGGGGGACTCCTTGAGAAAAGCTCACCCTCTGCTTTCCAGCCTCTAGAACTGGGTGGGGCAAGTAACAGGACCTCCAGGACCTGTGTCAAGTGAACAAGGATCTGTGCTTTAGCCACAGTGTGGTCTCACGTGGACTAGAACCTGGGCCATCTTTGGAATGAGAAGCATTCACGTTAGACCCCACACTGCAATTTAACAAGTGTTTTGGGGTCTGTCAGTAATAGTTGGTGAAAGTGGGGTCTTTTTTCCTCTTCCTCCTCTTCTTCTTTCCTCTTCCTCCTCTTCTTCTTTTAGTACCAGGGATTGAATCCAGGAGCACTTAACCACTGAGTCACATCCACAGCCCTTTTTATTATAATTCTTTTTTAAAATTTTGATACAGGGTCTAAGTTGCTTAGAGCCTCGCTACGTGGCTGAGGCTGGCTTTCAACTTGCGATCCTCCTGCCTCAGCCTCCCAAGCCACTGGGATTACAGGTGTGCAGCACTGCACCTGACCAGAGTGAGAGTGGCTTCTCATAAAGCAGGAAAGGCAGAGGAGCAGCCAGTGGGAGGCGGTGTGCTCTGATATCTGGGTATCTGGGTGTCTTTGATGCTGCTCAATGGGTTAAGGCATACACCAGTGTCCGAGGATGAAGTGATCGTGGTTTCCACGGCCCCTTCTGTTCCCAGAAGAACCTTGCTTCTTCCAAGGTGCTGGTGCCCATTACCCAGATAATGTCTGATGGGAAAGATGGGCAGAAAAGACGGGGAGCAGCTGTGTTCTGGGGACACTGGTGGCCATCCAGTGTGGCAGCGGTGGAAAGGTGGCAGGGGGTCTCCAGGGACTCCAGCCTTGGCACCTGTGAGGTTGGGTGTCACGCCCCATCAAGCAACCCATGAAATAATGCATGAAAACATATCCCGGACAGTGGATATGAAGTATCCTTATAATTGTTATTAAATCTTGCCAGAGTGGAATATTGAAGTTGTCTGGCACATGGGGAACTAAGTCCCGCCGTGGGGCTTGTTTACTGGTCCACCGTGAGTGCGGGGTGGCGCGGGTGGCTGGCGGTCTCCTGCACCCACACTGCACATGCCCTCCCTCGCCAGGCTCCGGAGAGAGCAGTGAATGAAATCATTCTTGCACTCACCTGGTTTAAATCTCTCCTTGCCTGGTGAAGGGGGCGGGTTGCCTGCTTTAAGGTCTTTGAGGATTCCACAGAAATCAAGGTTTTCATTTTGGATGGACAACTCCCAGCCTTGGTCTCCTTTTTCGTAAAACGGAAGATGGAAGGGAATGTCACGGCGGCCCCTTTCCATCTCGGGTAAGCACTGAGCGCGCAGGACCCGCAGGACCACTCGTTCCTGGGATGATGCAGGGAGTAACGAGAACGAGGGAGAAAGCTTCATAGCCCTGGAGGGAAGCTGGAGCCCACCCTCAGGTCCCACCCGGCCCTTGCTGCCCGCCAGCGTCACAGGAGCTTGCTGTGGGTCTCCAAAGAAGACAGGAAAAACCAATCTGTGAAAATACTTTGCAAATATAAGCCATTGCTAACCCTGGCTCTGCTGCCAGCTCCAAGGGAGCGTAGGGGCCACCCAGATGTTTCCCCCTGACGTGGCTTCCAGTTTGAATCGCCCGTTCTTTTCGTGGTAGTTCTGAGTACTTCTGTGAAGTGTCCTCTCAGCGAGCTACGGGTCTCTCACAAGCATCGTAGATGAGCTGTGCACATCTGTCATCCTCGAGATGCGTTCCAGATGCTCGTATGTATGTTTTCGATGTCCATATGTAAATGTGTATTCGTAGACGATACTTGTCGTATATATTTGTTTGCATGACATAGTCTATATATATATATTTAATTTCTACAAGTGGCTTCCATGTCACATATCTGCCCTATACAAGTTCCTTTTTGGCGTCCTCGACAACCAGGTAGCTCGCGCGCCCACCACCGCAGCCTACTGGATTTGGAGCAGCGCGAGGCTCCCGCAGGTTCTTCACGCTCATCCAGACCTGCTCCTTGGTAAATACTACTCGTTGGCACTTTTTTTTTTAAATAAGAGAGAGGGACAGTGAGAGAGAGAGAGAGAGAGAGAAAGAGTGAATCAACTTTATTTAGTTTTTCATGTGGCTTTTGTTGCTCTGACACTTCATTGTGTACGTGGTGCTGGGGTTTGAACCCGCATCCTCGTGCTTGCCAGGCAAGCGCCGTAACCACTGAGCCGCCGCTCCAGCCCCTCCCGCTGGCACTTGTGTTTGTCCTCTGCAGTCTGAACCGTGTAAGGCTAGGCTGTTTGTATGAGTTCTATCTCATGCTTCTCTGGTCCAGGCTAATAATCCTTTCACTGCTTCACAGATAAGGAGAAAGAACAGAAGTCAAGTGATGGGTCCCTGGACACATGGTGGGGACGAGTCAGTGTGATGAGAACTCACTGCCCTTGGGCTTCAAGGCTGTAGGATAACCCTCCGGTGCCACCTGGAAGTAGACTGTCAACTCGTAGGGAAGCTCCCATTTCATTCCTCCAACAAACCACTGTATCGCTTTAGAGTTCTTTGTCCAGCTAAGTGTAATTGTAATGTAAATTATAATCTTTACAATTAATGTAAATTGTAAAGATTACAATTTACATTAATTGTAAAGATTTTTCTGGCTCACCCAGACTAACCCTTCAACACTCGAATGTGTGTGTGCGCACAGCTCACACACAGGGACCCAACATGTAACCAAAGGAAGCATCAGGAAACTGGGGAAAGCTTCTTACATTAAACTTGAAACAAAATGCACAGGCATAGAAGAAATATCCCTGAATTTTAAAGTAATGTCCTCACCCTGAAAGAACCTGGTGATGTCAGAGGAAGGAGCTAGAAGAAAGATCACTGAACCGAAAAGAGGGCAGGATGCGGGTTTCTCTGGTTGGTCCGGGGAATATTGTCTTCGGTGGTGAGTTTTCCGATGCTGACACTTCTGTCTTAAGAGTGACATCACAATCACGGAAACGTGCACTGTGGTTGTGTTCTAGTGCAGCAGGAGCAAAAAGGTAGGACAATAGAAAGGTGGGGACACTGCTCCACTTTCTAGGAGTCCGTGGGGTGGCTGAGTCCTTGAGAGGCTCAGCAGTGAGCGGGTAGGGAGCAGCTGTCCCTGACATCTTGATGTGATAGTCAGCTTGTCACAAAGAAGTATTCTCAGCATCCTAAGGGGAGATGTGATGATCTTGTAGGACTCGCCATCCGTCTCCCAACACCAACCATATTTTACAATTAAGGGAATCAGGCTCAGACCATGGCCATCAACGGTGCACAGTCAGCCAGCTAGCAAGCCACAGCCAAGACTAGAACTCCGGGCTTTGGGGCTCGGCCCAGTGCCCATCCTCCTGTCCCTGAGCCGAGAGGATGACTTAATCTTGCTATAGGGAAGAGAGCCACCCTAAAATGATGGTCCTTCCATCCTCTGAACATGGCAGCTGTGCCTTGCATCCAGCCACAAAGCAGATCTTATACATTCCTAGAGGTGACCCTGGTGGCTCAAAGTCACAGTAGTTCCCAATTCATTTCTCAAATTTAAATTTAGTATCTTATGAGTTTGGGTATTTGTCTTTTATATTTACTGTAAATGAAGGAAGAATTTTAACAGCTGTACAAGTAGAGCCAAAAAAAAGGAAAGAAAGAAAAATCTAAGCTTTTATTTTTTTTCAAAGCAAGGGAGGAAAAATAACATGAACACAAAGGAACACTCTTACTAAGAGTAGGTGGAGAAAAGCATTGGAAAAATAATACCTCAAGATGCATTGAAACATTTTAGGGAATTAGGGAATTCTGATCTCTTGAAAAAAAAGAAAATTAATATTAAAGACAAGCTGTGAGTTTCCATCTGGCCTTGCCGCTTTCGACTAACGCTTCCATGACGGAATTCATCTGTCCATCAACTGTCAAAAATTCTCCTGTCAGTAAATCCCACGATACCCCAGCCAGCCCACCCCGCTCAAAATATTCCATGCCACAAACTATTCCGAATTCTGAATTCTTTTTTTCAGATCTCTGTACTGGAAGACATAAAAGTTGTGGCTTTTTTTTTTTTTCTTCTTGTCCCTTTCCCCCTCCTTTCCCGCTGGTCTCTCTCGCCCACAGCCTCCAGCATGGGGGCTGGAGGAGACTTCGGTAAGGAATCTGGGGATCCCTCAGTCATTTGGAGATGGTGTTCCCACCAAGATCCTCCCAAGCTTTTCACTGGTGTCTGACAACAGACAGCCCACATCTGTTTTAAAACACTGAGTGGCTGTGAAGTGTGAACTCCCTACTGTTTAATGTAACTACATGACTATTTAATGTACACAGTGGTAGAGCGGCCCCGAGTGCCAAACTGTTGTGACATGCCTGAAGGACATATATAAACACAATATACCGTGGTTTATTGTGACAAAGAACATCTATGCCACAAACAGGGATATCTGTTTGTTCACCCGTGGAGCCCAAGGAGGGAGGAAAAACATTGGCAATACTTTCTCCCTGCCCCTGCCCCACATCGGTAGTGAGATTGATGCGGAGGAATGAATCGATCCTTTCCCAATGGACATTTTAGGCCCTGTTTTAGTGGTTTCAGCCCCATAATCTTAAAATGAGTCGTTCTTTAATCTGAATGCATCATGCGGAGGGAACGAGGAGGTAACAGGAAGGAAGAACTGCGGAAGGTTCTTTCGCTCTTGTAGGTGCGAGGGGGGGATTTTCAGAATGCAGAAACTTGGGTAATGTGTTGGTGCTGCTTTCGGTAGGTTTGGGATGGGAGCATTAATTTTCTGTATGCCGTTATCAATGGAAAACCAGCCACCACACTTCCGCCCACGGTAGCACACTTGGTAAGATGGAGGACCAAACAATTCCGTTTGGAATACGTTTCTCCCATAGGTGAATTCGTGTATCTTCTGACATCTCATTAATCAATTGACCAGAATTGTTATTGTACATCTCATTGCCACAGTTCCAATTAACCTTTGCTAGTTAAATACTTACAAAAAACTCAGCTCCAATTGTAGCCCCCTCCTCTAATCCAAGAATTTCAATAAAATCTTTCCTTTTTAACAGTCTTTAATTAGGCATTAAGTGGAACAGAGCTACACTGTGTGGCATGAGAGCTCTTTAAGGGCTTTCTAAATCCTAGAGTAAAATCTTTAGGCACAAAACGCATATGAAGATTATACTCTTAGCAAGCCCCAGGAGTGCACAAGATGAGGCTATTCTTATACATACATTTAGGAATGTCTTTTTTTAATTCAAAGTTGCTGTTTCTCAGAGAAGAGCTATTTCCATGGCAAACAAAACAAAACATCGTGAAACAACAACCAAAAAAAAAAATAAATAAATAAATAAAAAAGAAAAAGAAAGAAAAAAAAAACCCTCTTGTAAATGATACTAAGATCTAGTTTAAAAATAAATTTGAGGCTGCTATTGTTATTGGTATTTAAGGTATGTTATTTTGGTGGAGACTAGGATCCCCCTTTATCCATTCTTTTCTACATTGACAATACCCGCAGGAAGGCCTTGTCCCTAGGGAAACCTGCCCTGGTGCTGGCTGTGTGTATCGGGGTTCCTGTGATCTGTACATCACTAAATCCGAGGTTTGCAGAATCCGCCCCCCATAACTTTGCAGTCACTGGGGGTCCAAATTTGAGGTCTTCCAGAAAAGTGGCCAGCCCTTTGCTTTCTGCTTTAGAAGTGGAACCTGAGGACTTTTTATACAGTGCCTATTTTAAAAGGACAATTTGGGGAATCAAGGACAAGAAATTCAGGGTCACAGCAGTGAAGGGGAAACCACGTTTGCAAATCTAGGGCAGTGGAGAGTATGGGTACGGATCTGGCGGAAGTGGATTGTCACCCAAGAATGTAGCAAATTCGCCGTTTTGGGGGCCACGTGACTTCACCTGGTGTCCCCCCTTCCGTGCTCTCTGCTGCCTTTTGTCACACCGAGCGGCGGCACTGTTACAGAGGAACACCTCACACTGGCTCCCCGTTACGCAGCTGCAGGTGCTGTCTAACGTCACCACCCTTCCCCGGGCCGGATGGACTTGGACAGGGCTTTTATTTTAATTTCCTTTCTCCTGCTGGCTGCAACTTTGGAAGGGAAGGCAAGTCTCGCACACAAACGGGGTTAGTGCCTCTTTAAGGAATATTTAAATTGCATTTCCTAGTGTCAGTTAAGTCTCATCAATCATGTTTTTAATTAAAAAGAAGGACATCTACATCCCACTTTCGACTCAAAGTGCATAATGAAATTGTAGATTGGGGCAGGGCTGGAGAATTTCAGTTTTGCTGTATGCATTCAGTGGAGATGCAGGGGAGGTCAGAAACATGGGTGCATATGCAAGTGGCAAACAAATAACACTCCTGATAGGGCCGGGTGACATGTGTCAACCCTTGTCATGGAGAAACAAGAAAGGCAATGTGCCCAGACAAAGGCTAGGGTGGAATCTCTACACACTGGCAGAGCCTGACCCACGCGCAAGGGCTTTGTGTAGCAGATGCCGTCTCTCATTGTTCTCTGCCTGCCGCCCCAGTACCCCTGACAACAGCCACTGCCGCTGGCATTCCACCCTGACATCTGTTCAGCTTTATTGATGCGGCCCTGGAGGAATTCCCAGTGTAAACAGGGAATTCTCTAAGGGAACCCCATGTTGTAAAGGGATGAGCTACATAATGCAGAGATTTAACCACTATTTAAAGGTGTGACATTTGATTGAAAGTGACTTGATTTTCCCCCCCTTTCCAATCCCACCTCCCTCTCCACCCGTAACTATATTTGGCACAAACTGGCTGCAGCGACACCCCACCTCCCCTCCTCGCTTTGTTTTCCTGACGTGCAACTGTTAGCAGGAATGAAGGATGGGGGACCTGCGTACCACCGTCCAAAAAAGCCACTTAAATAATTTTTTTTGGGTTACAGTCAATTGAGTGTAGTTGTCGAATTGGGATCCTTCCCACTGCCCACCCACACTCCTGGCAAGAAACAGCGGAGAGTGGCTTGGTCCTGCCGCCGAAGCTAATGGGGTGGGCTGTGTCCTCGGTGCTAGAAGCAACCGTGGCAGTTCACGGTCCCCAAGCAAAGCTTGGCCGTTGTAGTTCTGGCTGGGCTAGTGCTTAGGGAGTTTGCCTTTGGAGTTTTATGCTCTTGGCATTGGTGCCGTAAGATATTAATAGCGATTAAAAAACCTGCAGCATGTCCGTCGTTGCCCCTGCAATGCGTGCGTGCTCCGAGGCCAGCCCTGAAACGTCGCAGCCCACTGGACTTCTTGGCTCATGCCTAAGTTCACGAAGTGTGGAGTGAGCTCAGTCACCAACGCTGTTACCTCCGCCAAGAGTGCGCAGAGCCTGGGAGAGAGGGCCCTGTGCAGCAGGACCTCACCGACTTGGGAGTGACCCCGACTTGTTAGAGTGCGGGCAGAGTCTGCTTTGTGAGGCCAGGGGCTGGATCTGGACTCCGGTGGTTGCAGCCTTGCTTCCTCTCCAGTTGGCTGGTGGATGCGCAGAAGAGGAAAGCGGCGTGACTCCCTCCTGCGCTGTTCAGAAGAAATGAGGTTCTGTTTGATCTTTATAAAATGGCAAAATTCTGAGAGTATGAAGTTCAAAGTCCTAAGAGGCAATCCGGATCTCCAATGGTCGGAAGGGCTGCTGGCCCATGTTTTCAGAAAACTGATATCAGAAAGAAGATTGGTGTGTGTGTGTGTGTGTGTGAGGCTTAGCCGTCCTCTGCAGGCCAGCCATTTCCCTCCCCTCCACAAAGGGTGAACTTACATCATTCAGAGTGCTGGTGTTCCCACTGCCACAGGTGGAATTTCACTTAAAATGATGGAACCCTCTATAGATTTTTTGTTTCTAAAAATAATTTATATATGTATATGTGTGTATGCATGTATATATAACATATACATATATACATATGTATATATATGTGTACATATATATATGTTTTCTTTTTTTCATATTTGAAGTGCGGGTTGGTAATTTTGGAAAATGTGGAAAATGCTGAACCTGGTGATGCACACCTCTAATCCAAGCTACTCAGGAGGCTGAGGCAGGAGGATCACAAGTTCAAGGCTGCCTGGGCAACCTAAGAAGTCTTTGTCTCAAAATTAAAAACAATTTTTAAAAAGGGCTGCAGATGTAGCTCAGAGGTAAAGTGCCCCTGGATTCAATCCTCAGTACCTATAAATTTGTTATAAATAAATAAATAGAAAAGAAAATATAAGCAAACAAAATAAAACCAAAATGACCCATTAACCCACTGCTCGGAACGAGCCCTCGATTTCCATGGTTATTGCTATCCAGTCTTCTCTCTGTATTTAGAGTGGTTAACCTATGTTTCCTGTTTTGTTCCGTTTTTTTTCTTTAACACACGAGATTATCTTTCAGTATCATTTTATATTATTCTACAACATAATTTAAATAGTCTTGTAGCATTCCTTTGTCTGAGCATAACTACCCATTTCAGGACAAACATGGGTTCCACTGCTTTACCTATTATAAACAATGCTACAAAGAACATCTTTGGTAGGTAAAGCTTTGGGCTGATCCATGGCTTGCTGTTTGGGACAAAAACAGGATTGGTGACCCAATGGCCATATGCATTTTTAAGACTTCTGATCACATTGCCATAGGGCTGGAAGGATTGTTCCAGTTTAGACGGCCACCCACAGTGGACAGGATACCCTGACATGGAAGTCTTTGGGCATGCTCAGTATGCCTGGTGAAGTTAGGGTCCCTTCTCTACAGATCCGCAGCAGCATTTCTAATTAGTATGTCCATTCCCAGCCCTTTCCTGTCTGCAGTTTTCTGCCAGCAGAGATGGAACAATAGCGAGGGTGAACAGGTGAGTGTGGATAAAAAGCTCGGGTCTGGCCACATCCCACTCTCCTCTGTCTGCTTGGAAATGAAAACTAAATTAGCTTTGACATTTTTACCAGTCACAGCTTCCGAGCAAACTGGAGACAGAATCCCTGCCCAGTTCTAAAACGGACACATAACCCTGGGGCACAGGACAGGGACCTGTTGGAAGGTGGAGGAGGTGGAGCAGGCAGGGCCTTTGGAGGAGGGCACCTCCACCTGAGCGTGACGTGATGGCGATGCCTTTAAGCGCAGTTTGCTTTCCCTGAGTCAGAATATACCTTTTGGGATTCAAAATAATTTTGCAACAGTGGATACAGACCTTCTTTATGTGTTATTGGTCTGGGAACAGCAACAGATTAAAAAAAATATTACCAGGTCAAATAACAGCTGTTATTATTAAGTTCAGCTTTTATTATCAATTTGCCAGTAGATTCCAGCAGTAAAAAAAAAAAAAAAAAAAGTCTGCATCCGAGCTTTTTGCTAATCAGTCCTCTCATTCTGCTAATATTCTAACGACCGTCAATTTACTTCTATGCTGCCTTTTGCAGAATTTTCCAATTAGCAGCAAACCTGTTCCACCTTCTCCTGTAATTACGGGGGACTCGGTTCAGATCAGCTGCGGCCAGACAGCACATGATGTAGTTGCCAAAATCGGTGTGATGTTGATTTTAACCTTTGCATGCGCTGGCACAGCTTTAACATCTCTGTTTGTAGGCAGGAGGCTCCCACAGTAGTGGCATGTGTCAAAATATCAAAATTATTTCTAATAAACACACCACGAGGAGGAAAACACAAATATGGGCATATTTGGTTTTTGGATCAATTGCACGTCTGTTCCAGATTCAGTAGCGTTCTCCTGCTCTGCTCCTTCCCCCGCTTTAAAAAAATAAATAAAGGAGCTGGAGCAGTGGCTAAGCAGTTACTTATGGGTGTGCCTGCCTGGCATGTGCAAGGACGTGGGTTCGAACCCTAGCACCATGTACACAATGAAGTGTGGCAGCAATGAAAGCCACGTGAAAAACTAAATAAAATTGATTCTTTCTCTCTCTCACTGTCCCTCTCTCTTCAAAAAAAGCTAAAAAAAAAAAATCAAGAGTCTTTTGAAAAAGAGCAATTGAGTATTGCTGAAGGCATTCATTTCTACCTGTTTCCCAAAACGAAAGTTATTAAAGAATCCCTAAATCTGGAGTGGAAGGGCTCTCAGAGAGCATGTAGGATAACCCTTTCATTTTTACAAATGGGGAAACTAAGGCCCAGAACGGGGAAGGGACTTACCCAAGGCCACACAGCTAGCTATGCTCTGAGCCAGGGGTAGAACCCAGGTCTTCCGCCCTCCCGTCTGAGGTTTGTTCCACTACAGTATCCTTCTACCCACTTCTCTTGGTGGCTTCTAAACATGGCAGGAGACAGATGGGGAAGCCTCGCTGAGATCCCTCGTTTCATAGAATTGCCTTACTCGTAAGATCAAAGCCAATCAAACTCTCTGAAAGCCGTCTAAACAGCTGACATTGCAGTAATAACAATAGTGCAGCAATAACTATTATTGCTACATGAAAAAAATATATTTAATAATAAGCTCATTGATTTTGAACAGCATCTCTGTGTTGCCTAATTGATGGGAAGTTGTATGTTTGTGTAGCCGATGGGGGTTATGAATTAAATATGGCCGTCTTTCCTGAGAGATGAATGTCAATGCGAGAAAGACAGGAGATCTACATTTCCCCCAAGCAAAACAGTCCCCTTGTAACAGAGGCAGGGAAGACTCAAATGCGAGCAAAAATAAAAACCATCCATCACTGTTTATTAAGTGCTGCTACTTGAAGGTAAAAGGGATATTGAACTGTTTTTAAATTGGAAAGAATGTAGCTGGACAAAATATTGATGGTAATATTAGCTGGGTGACAAATTTTATTCTTTTGTCCGCATTCATCAAAGCTGCAATTTGGAGTGAATTATTCTCTCTATGCCCCTAGAACAATTCTTCTTCTCTTATTTTTTGAGCACACATGTTTATTAAAGAACACGGGGTGGGAGCAGTGACACCTCTCGTTAAGTTGTCCAAAGCTTGCTGTGTGAGCCGCAGGTTCAACGGTGGCTTTGGATCTGCCGGGCATTGATCTCCAAGGTGATTATATAAAATTTAATACGGGCTTAAAAATCAAGGCCGAGGGAGTCCGTTCCCACAATTTAAAAGAAAAAGGGTGGATCAGATTTGATTTCATTTTTAGCTGTGGTTTTTCAAGTGGAAGTTCTGAAGCATTTATTTATTTTTCCAAATTTATAGTATGCCCCTCCAGTCCACTGGCTGATGTTCAACGAAAACATCCAAGTTTCTATGGCAAAATGGGCCGAGGCAGGGTGAAAATGGAAAACGGCGGCTGACAATGGGGAGAAACACAATAAAAATTTAGTCTGAAGTTTCATTTGCTTCAAGTCTCTTTAATTTTAAGTCATTTTTGGTTTGTTTTTTTCCAAGGCTAGGTGACCTCTCTGGGAGAACTTTAATGGGAGCCGGGGTCCCTGGCACTGATGAGGACAATGCACAATACAAGCCTGTGCATTTTCAGAAATGGATGTCCAGATGGGGACCCTGGGGTTGGCAGCCTGGACCTCTCCACTAATGCTTTTGGGATCCAGGGTCTTCTATCCTCAGATATGCAGTTAGCGGAAACGACACTCTTCGGTTCAGACAGATCTTGTCATCCCAACCAAAGTCAAATTCAAAGAACAGCACAAAGGTTGGTTTACGAGTAAAGTACGAGCTGAACAATCCCTCAGACAAGCCGCCAGGAAGCCGCGCGGATTGTCTTGCATGTTGCTTGACTTACACAGCTGTCCCTTTCTCAGCTAAATGAGCAAACTTTTCGGGAAGCTGTCCAGAGTTATCAGTTGCTCAGCAAACTTAAGAGTCCCTGCACTCTTTCCCATACACTGCCTTTAAGTGCTTCTCCTAGGCAGATCATATTAGGGAGTCTCAGAGAGGTTCAGCGACTTCCCTACAGTCACACAGCCATGAAGTAATGGGCTCCGATCAGGCCTCCCAGAAGTGCTTATTCTATTCTACTTGAGTCAAGGCAAGGCACTGTAAGGTTAAATTCCAAACAAGTCCTACAGTCCTGAGTGAGCCTTGGAGCCACAAGCTGAATAAATCCTCAAGTCCACTTATGTCCTTACCTCAGCGTGGTGCCATACCCAAACATTTCAGTAGCCAAAAGAAATTCAAAGTAATTCTAGGTTTACTATGAATCCTTCAGAGAACATTGAAGAGAATTTATTTTATCAAAACCTTTTCTATTTTTAAAGAGAGCTAGATTTTTTTCATCTGGTTTTGGTTTTTCCTCTGTTTATTTGTGTATGTGGTGCTGGGGAGCAAACTTGGAACCTTGTGCACGCCAGGCAAGCTCCACCACTAAGCGGCCTCTGCAGCCCACCTCGTAAGACGGTGGCTCCTTATTTCCTTGTCTCCCTCTTCACCATCTCAGCCACCATGAAGCCTCTATCTACTGCATTAGTCCATTTTATTCTGCTGCTGTAACAAAATGCCTGAGGCTGGCACTTTATTGAAAAAGAGGTTTACTTACCTTTTAGTTTGGGGGTTCAAGAGCATGGTGCTGACCTGCACTCGGCTTTGGTGAGGCCCCTTTGGCTGTGTCCCCGCACAGTAGAGGGCATCATGGTGGGAGCTCAGGAGAAAGGGAGAGATTCCACAGGGAGATGGGAAGCCAGGGAGACGGGGCAGCGACCAGGCTTGCTCTTTCATAATACCCCTGTCTCAAGAACTGACCAGGGTCCCATGAAACCTACTTAGGTACCTTCCGAGGGGACAGACCCACAGACTTATGTCCCTTCCAAGTCCACACCACCACCACCTGGTCCCTCCAAGGGCGCACCACCACCACCTGGGTCCCTCCAAGGGCGCACCACCACCACCTGGGTCCCTCCAAGGGCACACCACCACCAACTGGGTCCCTTCCAAGTCCACACCACCACTATCTGGTCCCTCCAAGGGCATACCACCACCACCTGGGTCCCTCCAAGGGCACACCATCACTGACCTGGGTCGCTCCAAGGGCACACCACACTGACCTGGGTCCCTCCGAGGGCACACCACCACCACCTGCTCCCTCCAAGTCCACACCACCACCACCTGGGTCCCTCCAAGGACATGGCCCCCACTGACTTTGGTTCCTCCAAGGACACAGCCACACTGACCTCTCCCCAAGGCCCACCTTTAAGGTCCCACAGCCTCTGCTGTGGCCACACTGAAGACCAAGCTCTCAACGTGTGGGCCCCTGGAGGATTGAAGCACACCCAAGATATGGTTCTTCCCCCGCTGTCCTCCTCTGGCTATCGTCCCCTCCTGAGCCTCTCCCCAGGACTCTACTGCGTGCCCACTGACGTCCAGCCTGGATGAGGGCTGGGAGCACCACGGCAGGGCTGGGAGTGTGTGTGTGTGTGAGTGTGTGTGTACAAGTGTGTTATATATGTGTGAATGTGTGTGTGAGTGCATGTGTTTGAGTGAGTGTGTGAATGTGTGTATGTGTGTGAGTGTATGTGTATGTATGAGTGTTGTTTATATGTGTATGAGTGTGTGTACAAGTGTTATATGTGTGAATGTATGAGTGTGCCTGTGTTTGAGTACATCTGTGTATGTGTATATGTGCATATGAGTGAGTGTATGTACATGTGAGTGTATTTATGTGTTTGTGTGAGTGTGTGAATGTGAGTGTAAGAGTATATGTGTATATGTGTGAATGAATGTGTTTTATGTTGAGTGTACAAGTGTATGTGTGAATGTGTGAGAATATGTTTGTGATTGTGTATATGTGTGTGTGTTTGAGTGCTATGTGTGTGCATGAGTGTGTGAATGTAAGTGGGCGCCTGTGTACCTGAGTTTGTGTGTGTGTGAATGAGTGCGTGAGTGTGTGCACGTGTGTGCATAGCAAGGCTGTGAAGACACCCGAGGCCAGCAGCACCTTCCTCACAAGTGGGTGGTGTCCCATCGCGGGGGCACCATGGACCACAGGATCAAGTCCTAGGAAACGGAATCTGTGCGTGCTCTGCAAGATGGGTAGATGGGTAGACTTTATAAGACTTCCAAAGCAGGAAAAAAGTACCCAATAGAAGGGGATGAGGGCCAACACGAGTAGAAATGGAACGAAGCTCCCTCCTTAGAGTCCTCAGCGAATGCGCTCTCAGGAATGTGCCAAGTGCTCGAGTCACTGCAGACCCTGATGTGTCGCTCTGGGAAGGGAAACGGGGACTTGGATCAGTGCAGTGGTTCAGCAAGCTGGGACAGAGGGGTCCAGGCTTACCCATGCCCACCAGCCATGGCCGTGTGGCCGTGTGCAAGCCCCCTCACCCCTCCTTAGCCCTGTTTCCCCGGTGCTGTGCATCTGCAGACCGGTGCGAGCGTTTCGATGGATTAGCTTAAGCAGACCAGTGGTCAACACTCGGTAATCATTCATGATAGGACTTTTTGAACTGATCATAATAATTTAATACCAGCAGTTACCATTTATTGAGTGTTGATGTGGCGCCGTCTCACTAAGTTGCTGCTTAGTCCAAGAGATTTTGTTTAATCCTCACGAATGTTCTGCTCGGTGGGGCATCCCCGGCAGCAGGTGCATCTTGGAAAGTGGGGAGTGTGTTCTGGTCTGTTTGCAGGTTGGTCAGGCCTGGTCATCTTCCTGGTGGAGAGGGATTTCCTCTGCTTCCTTTCCACCCTCCGCTCCCAGGTGGGACTGTCGGATGCGAGCTGACGGAAGGTCCCAGGGGTGCTCCTGTGCCCTCTCACAATGAGCCAGATAGGACTTGAGCAGTGAAGTACAGGCTTCTAAGAGGGCCTTTCTGCCTCATATGGAAACCCAGCTTGGACATCGTAGATGCCCAACAGCCCTAGAAATCAGGGTCAATGTCTCAGGGGTCTGTAGTTGCTGCGGTTCAACCAAAAGAGAAGCTTTTACCCCTGCTAGGCTCTGACCGATCCCATTCCCCTATGCATGAGGGGAAATGCATTTATGGTTATTTCTGAAAGCTTAGCCACAGGTTCATGGAGAGGGGAGATGAGGGGTGCTTGTTCCTCTCACAGTGGGCGTAGTGTCCCCAAGTGTCTGTTCCTATCCAGTGGGGTGAATACATCCTAGGCCTTTCTCAAGGCCAGGCTCTGTTCTTGACAAGGTTTTCTCTTTAGAGTTACGCAACTCTTCTGGAAAACTAGGCGATTTCTCAAAGAAGATAACATGCAAATTGAAACAACGGGTTAAGCCAGTAACATCACTATTAAAATAGCAATGTCACTAATAAGCCACTCTGCCGAGGATGCATCTCAGCCTTACGAGAGAAGTCTTGTAAGGCTACAGCAACACAAACCACAGGGATGACCGGTCTCCCCGGCCCCTCCTCACCAGGAAGGAAGGTCCGGTGAGGTTTGAAGCACACCAGGCACTCAGCAGGATGTCCACCCTGGCAGCAAGGTGCCCGCATCCTCAACTTCCTATAGCGGTGGAGGCTCTTTCTAGAGCAGAGATGTGCCATTTGTGCTTGGTCCTTGTATCAGTCAGGAGTCTCCGGAGAACTAGAACCAATAGGAAATTTATCGACTTCGATGATAGGTGAGTCTGAGATTTGTAGGACAGGCCAGCTCACAGGAAACAGCAGAAGGGACGTTTTGCTTTGGGGGCAGAATGCATTCTCTAGGAAGCCTCAGTTTTTGCTTGTAAGGTCTTCATCTGATTGGATGAGGCCCACCCACATTCTTAGTCATCATTTCATTCCTAAACTCAATGGAAGGTCGATGTTGACCAAATCTACAAAATGCCTTGAGAGTGGCGCCGAGATGGGGTTGGATGAAGTAGCTGTGGCCTGGCCAATGTGACACATTAGATTGACCATCAGAGTCCTGAAACTCTCTTCTAGGTCCTGAATCCCAGAACTTCTAAACCCTCTCACTGGCCTCCAAAGATCGTAGGGACATCCTTCACCCCAGAGAGTTGATCTGATCTGTTGGAGATCCTCTGCTCAGATTTTCAGGGTAGTCTGGTGAATTTGGATCACCATAGGTGATGCATAGAACTTATAATGCACTTCTCAAATCTTGCTTAGAAAGAATGGATGACTTCTGGGGTTGAGCGGTGGGTTTCCTAGGAAACAGGTTGGAAATACGGAGTGGTCTCATGCTGTTGGGTGTCAGTCTTTATGCCTGCATTTTGGCAAAGTGGAGCATCTGTAGAAATTAGTGGGAATCGTGGACATGGGACCACGCAGACTTGCTGAGTCAGAGCCTGCAAGGCACAGAGGAGAAGTAGTGTCCACTTTGTCACCGATGAGGTAGCAAGACAGACTCTGCCTTTCAGGGCTGCTCCCTCAGAGACTTGAACACCATCCGTTCAAGCAGCTATTCATTATTTCTTAGCAGACTTGGGAAGACTATAAAGCAAGGGCGTGGTAGGAGGGGAGACCCTACTGTGTTTCCAAAATACCTTCCTTTTGCGATGGCATCCCCCACCGGTGAGCCAGCCTGCCTTTGGTTCAGACCCAGGGAACACCCTGGAATCCGGATTTCTCATGCAGGCTGCCCTATGCAGAGGGTGAAGAAGTCTTGTTCACCGTGTGCTGGGCATCTGGTACCTGGGGACCAGAGCCCTCACCTGGCCATCCTGCCTCATAGTAGAAGGATTGATAGCTCTCCTCACCCCTCCGAGGAAACCCTGGAGGGCACCTGGGGCTGAAGCATAGCTTGCAATTATGTAAATTGGGAAAGAAGGGGAGCCATTATCATTAGCCCCCCCCCCCCCACGTATACGCACACAAGCACACACACACACAGAAAGGCCAGTACATCCTGTAAAGAGACATGGGGACTTCCAAGGAATTGGCTGATACCTACCCATATCAGTTGTACTTCAGGACCATTTATAATCAGTCTGAGTTTACAAACCCAAGTATAGGGACAGTCACACTTGACCTTTGAAATATTTTCTCCATATGGACCATGAGGGCTTTGCAGAAACCCTTTTGGCACAGAAATGAAAAGCTGAGAAATTTTTCCATTCTCCTTGATTGGTTACAAGGGGACTTGGGCCTATTGTGACCCAGAAGCAGCTGGGGCCCCCACAGATCTCCAAAGGACACTGGCCTGAGGCTTGGCTGCCCAGCAATTAGGTCCTGAGAGCTGTTTTGTGTTTCTGGCAGTTGACAGGCACATGCACACACACATGCACACACTCATGCACACACATGCATGCACATTTATGCACACATGTGCTTGCACACACACAATGCACACAGGCAGGCATACATGCACACACTCATGCACACTTATTCACACACATGCATGCACACACATGCACCCCCACACACACACATGGGCGCGCACATGCATACACATAACACATTCACACACACATGCACACACACGCACCCATGCACACACATGCAATCACACACGCACACATGCACACACACATGCACACATGCGTGCCCACATTTCTGGAGAATTTTGACAAGGTGTGTTCACAGGACTGGATGAGTGAGGTAATGTAATGGTGGCGGGGAGCGGAATTGGGAATTGGAGAATCGGAACATCCTGGCCCCTTGAAAGGCTCCTGCCGCATGTTGCCTGCTGCGCTGTGGGGTGCCTCAAGTTCTTGGTGGAGCCCAGGACCCTGGTAGCTCCCGGGTGGCCACCCCCACAGCACCCTGATGATCTCCTTCAGCTCATCTTGTGCACCCTTGCTTTTCTGAAATTCTTCCTTTGTTGTGAGAGACTGAAATGCACGGCGATGTTTAAGGACGCAATCTGTCATAAGTATCAGTTTGCACATCGTTGCAAGGGGAGGAGATAGGTCAGGATTTCCTAAAGAGGGAAGCACTCTCGGGGCTGAGGTGAAAATACCACCAACCCTCTCAGCCATGGGGCCCCTTTGGGTCCCATAACCAGAGCAATAGGGAGATGACTAGGGTTCCAGGACTGGGTCTTGGAACCACCATGATTGTCCACCAGAGGTCAAAACAGGGTTTTCAAGGCTCCCTAAAAACAGGCCCTGGAAATCCTCAGCCCTGAACTGCAGAGTGCATCCCTCCTTTCTGTGCCTGGTGGGTTTTGGGGTCCTGGTGGGTATACTGCGGGGAAGACCAGACCTCAGGTGACACTTGGCTGCACTGAGACTCAGCACGTAAGTTATAGGCACAGAAGAGCCGGACTGACAGCCTCGTGCCAAGTCAGACGGCAGGAGTCAAAATTCAGGTGGAGCCGTCTGAATACCGAGCTCTGAAACTTGGGGATCAGTCATGCTAATGAAAGCCATTTGGCCCTGCTTTCTTTGTGAACAAAACTATCTGCGTTGCTTCATTTAACCTAGCATCTATCCAGCAATTATTGACATTAAATTGATTTAGTGTTTTGAGCGATGTTTCAGACACCCAACGCAAAACTCCCAGCTTACTTTACAGCTGAATAAGGAACACAGCTCCTTCCAGATGTAATCAGCTTCCCATTTAACCCCTGAAGTATGAGCATTGATCCCTCCTTAACTTGGTGACTTAATTACTCTCCACGCCCTCTCCCTCTGTGCAATTTATTCTCTGGAAATCAACAGAACACTTTGGGTGGAGGGTCACCTGCCTGAGCTCCAGAGGATCGCTTTTACTGAGCGGAAAGACAGTCTGCTAAGTGCGTTGCAGTTATTTAGCAGAGGGCTGAATCTGCGGTAGGGAAGTTAACAATATCTGCTATTTCACTAGAAAGTTCTAAAAGGTGTTTGGTTTCCCAAAGCACCTAAGTAATTCTCCTTGCAGGTCTCAGAGGTATTACCCAATTTTACAGGGGAGCTTTGTGAGGGAATTGTGCATGGGGGTGACGGCAGGAGATGCCGAGAGGTGGATTGCTGTGGAGGACACCGGCAGCCACTGAACGTGTGCGCTTCGCTCCCCCGTTTATCCTGCAGGTCACACTGCCTCCTAGATCATGCTATCGGTATTAACATAAGCATGGGAGATTAATTTTATAGATCACATGAAAAGCAGATTATATTTATCTTCCCTTTGCAGTGAGCCATCTCATTAGAAGGAGCACAAATACTCCGTCCAGGTTCTAAAAGCAGAGTCACAACACACCCGATCCAAACCGCTTGATCCCTTTGAAGAAAATGATAAATTCAGTACACCTGGCTTTGTTTACCCAAATATGACTTCACTATTGTAGTCTCAGCCAGCCTCAAGGTACAGCATATTTCTTAACAATGATAAACTTAAAGGTGAAGATAAATTATGAAGGGTGGTGATCCAGACCTCACTGGGCTTTTGGGTGGAATTATATCAAACTCAGATTGAAAAATGCCTCCACTTCTGTGGCCTCCTCCTAAGGCCTTGGTTAACAAACCAGAGATGAAAATACCGTTGGATCAGTTCAGAGCCTGTATCATTATTTTTTAAATTGAACAGACATGTACTGGGAGTGTTAAAAATCTTTACTTAGCCATTCATTTTTTAGGAACTTCTCACCTGGGCTATCTGCCCAGTGTGGTTTTCTCAAGATTGCCTGTGCATTTCAGTTCTGGCAGATTTCAAGGCAGGAGTCACCTGGGAGCTATGGGGGCCTTGTGGCTGCCTTGAGCAGCCAGCAGATTCTGACTCCATGGTGACATGCAGTGACTTCCTAGTGGTAGCACTGGGTGGAGCATTTCTGGGCCATTCTGGGAGGGGCAGTCCTGCTGACAGGCTTGTGGGGAGAGCTTGGTGTCAGGTCCCTGGTGTCCGAGTCTGCAGAGGACTCTGGGCTACAGTGGCCTTGCTCCCAGCTTCTGTGCATCTTCCCGAGGGAGCGGTGGCTTCTCTTTCCCAGGCTTGCAGACCCCGTCCAGTTGCTCCCTGAGAAAGTGGAGCAGGCTCCGTGGCCTCAGATGTTTTAATTCCAGGTCATCTATGGACCCTCAAGGGAAGTCTTTTTTTTTTTTTTTCTTTAATGGTTGTATTCCATTATCGACTGCAGAGAGCCAAACCACAAACCCTGCTCTAGACTCCTGGGCCAGGAAGGCTCATGTGGATAAATCCAAGTCTCTAGTTTTTGCAGATTATTGGACACTGGGTGTGTGAATCATCTAGTCTTCCCCTTAATTAAAATTTTAGTCATTTATTTAATTCTCTGCCTGACTCTAAAAAAATCTTGAGATGGTTCCTTTGGTTTATTAGCACTTCTTTCAAAGGCAGTTGGGAGGGTGAGAACACCAAATGGCCCTGAAAGTCTTAACTGAGTCTGGAGGACTAGATGCAATGGTACGTTCTTGTGTCACCGTCTTTATGGTGTGTGTGCATGGGAGTGTTGACTCCAGAATGGGACCTGCTCTGGCAAAGGAAGTGGGCAGATGAACTGCTGGGAAGTGGAGGGTCTGTGTGCATATCTGATGTTCCCCCATTCCTTTCTCAACAAAGGTATTTTTAATGGAGTAGCAAGCTCATCTGGTCTCAAGTAGGACATAGTTCCGAGATATGTTCTACTATACCAGGCCTTAAGAACAGATCTTGGGGCCGGAGTGGTGGCTCAGTGGTTAGAACGCTTACCTGGCTTGCATGTGGACCCGGGTTCAAACCCCAGAACCGCATACACAACTAAGTGTTGGAAAAACAAAAAACAGATGAAAAAATAAATAGAATTGATTCTCTCACTGTCTCTCCCTCTAAAAAAAATAGATTTCATTTAATGAAGGGTAGGAATAAGTATCTAGAATGAACTTTGATCTCTAGAAGTGGTCTAGATTTATAAAGCAATGCATAACATAAAACTCGGTTAAAAATGAAAATCCTCACCGGTTTGGAAGTTCTTTGGGAATCTGGAGTTTGGTTGAGATGTCAAGGACTGTTGAGAGCCTAACTTGAACTCAGGTTCTTATTTCAGGCAAACTGGGACTGATTTGTGGGAGAAACTGTCCCTACTCACATTTACCTTTTGTTTGAACCTGGGGTGAAAAATCTCAGTAATTCAAATGGAATAGAAGATTTTATGCCTGGTCTCCAATTTTGAATTAAGATGGCCCAGTTTCATCTTGGTACAGTAGGCTAGCACATTTGCGAGCATTTGAAAGAAAGATTAGAAATTGAGAGTGGCCCAGGAGAGGTGCCCAGAAGCTGCTCTTACCCCAGCGGCCCATGCTTGGGTCTGCACTGAGTTCTGAGTTCTGCCGTGGGACTTTTCGTTTGAGCCTTAGCTTTTAAAAAAGACATTGAAGAAGCAATCCTGGATATCTACTTGTGAGCAAGGTGAACATTGAGTCATTAGTGACCTCTGCAAGGTGACCAGGCTTAGTGCAAAGTGCAGAGGTATCATGGATCATGACAAAAAAAGAAACATCTCTCATGTCATTGCAAGAGAAGTTTGCAATTTTGGTCCTGAGATTTGAAAATCTAGAAAAAGTTGGTACTTCCCATAGATATAACAAATGCTGTAGAATCGACACAGTTTGAAAGGGAAAAAGACAATTGAATATAACAGACAGATTCCTGGAACCTGGTGTAGACCTGCTCAGGCTGAGAGAGGCAAACGTGATCATCACCTGCATCATGACAATGCTAGAATATTATTAGCCTTTTCTGAATGCCTTTCTATCAAATTCTTGACCTCATTTTTGTCCCAGTTTCTCTTTTATGTCATCTAGGTTTAGTTCTTCATTAAGAAAGAAAAGTTAAAAAATTCTAATGAAAACCAGCTAACTCTGAGTAATAGAAAAAAAATCTGTTTTGCTAAGGGAGAGACAGAATATTGAAATACCTGGTTTTATATTTCAATGTGAGTTTGGCAAGTACAGTGTGAAGGTGGCTAATGTGAGGCTTGACCTGGTCTTAATAGCCAATGATAATTCCGTATGTGCCACCTGCTACCTGTCAGGGTACACATTCTTTTATTCTTTTTTTTTTTTTTTTTTTTTTTTTTTTTTTTTTTTTTTTTTTTTTTTTTTTTTTTTTTGCAGAAAGGTTACATTAACTGTGGATCTGGGAGGCAAGTCACTACATTTGTCAGATGGAATCAGGATTTGCTGTAATTATCTTGGTCTCTCTTTTTCAGGCCTCTCATTTCCCAATCCACCTCCCCCTATCAAGTTTTAGGTAGCACTTAGAAAGCCCAACACATCACCCTGAATTTGGGAACTAGAGACAGAGAGAGGAAAGGTGAAAAAGAAGGAGGGAGAGAGAATGAATCACAGGAATAAACTAGAAGTGGTGTTCATGGAGCAAAACCTCTGGCCAAAAAATGAAATTAGAGAAATTTCCGGGAATGTGTATATTAGTGGGGGAAAAGAAATTAGCCAAATATGCACCTTTGTGAGCACATAAATGCCACACAGTTTCTCTTTCTCCATAAAAACTTGTCAGAAATGACTCAGAAGCTAACTACACATGGTCACAATTGCTTCCTCTTGACTCTCTTCTACAAGTTCGTAATTTGAAATTGGCTGGGCAAAAAAAAAAGCCACACTACAGAAGTTCTTGCCTGTCAGTAGGTGGGACTGACTGGGTGACAGCCTGGCTCTCTCCAGCCCTCTGCTCCAGCAAGTGCCAGGAGCGCTAGGCCAGCAGGGAGACCCCACCAGTCCGCCCTGGGAGTTTCACTCTTAAGCGCTTTTATTTTGCTTTAGAAAAATAGACAGTCCCTGAGTTCAGAGAAAAAAAGTTTTCCATTATAACCATTCAAAGTGGGACATGAGAAATCTGGAAGAAGCACAACACATTCAAATGATTTTTCTTGAGAGCAAAGTCATATTTAAGATGTCCGTGGTCATCCCTATGTCTTTCCAAAGAAAGTAGTTCTTGCCTCTTCGTAGCATTATTATTCCAGCTGCTGTTATTTCCTGCTGGGGAATTACTAAAGGCACAGAAAGCTCTCTTTTTTTGCAAACTTTAAAAAAAAAATTGTTCCTAAACCATTTATTCTGCTGAGATGGGGACTGACGGCAAGGGCTATGGTTTGGCTGAGAAAAACTAAATCGTCTTATGTTTCCAAACTACCCAAGTAATAATGTTGCTTAGCTCTCAGTAAAGAAACTGTCGTGGCAATTTTCAGGTGTTTCTGCGATACTTTTTGCACTTGAGGTAGTTGTTGCAGCGGCCTCAGGAGACACTTGTCACCACCAATTCTCCTTCCAGATACGAGCAGAAGCCTCTGAAGTCTACATCTCTCAGGAAGACAGAAACAGCCTCGGATCAGGCCCTGGCATCTGCTCCTGGCTTTGGCCGAGGGCCTCCAGGGGGCTGGTGTGCTTCTTCACTTTCTTCCCAAGATAGCTTATTTCCTAGGTTGGTTAAAAAAAAAAAATTGTTGGTTGGTAGTGGGAAGGTGTGTTTGGTAATGAACCTGGGAAAACGGTTTCGCGTTCTACAGAAGAAATTTCTACTTAAAGTCTCACTATCAAAAAGCTAAATTGCAATGATCAAAGGCCAGGCACATTTCGAGTGGCTCCGTCATTTTGGCCTAATGATCTTTAGACACTGACATTAGTGATTTCCCTGCGAGGAAGGACCACGGAGGTCTGTTTTCTCTCAAATGCCATCATATTTCTCTTCTCCAGGCTTTGCTAACTTCCCCTTGAAGCACACACATGTCGCATGGTCCCTCTCGAGTCTCAGGCTGCCCGATGGTTCCTGCAGTGAGTTTTCTAACAAGTCATCTCCCCACACCCCGAGCTCTCCTGATCCCAGTTTGTTTTTCGGGTTGAAATCAAGCTTCACTCTTGGTTGTAAAACTGCATGGTTTCATGTTTTCAAGCACACCGATGTGTATTTTTTTGTTGAGACTCTATTCTCCGGCATTAAAGAGAGGCCCTTCATTGCCATCATTACCAAATGGATACAGTACTAATGGAACTTAATTGTTTCCACTAGACGGATCTCGGGTGTTTTTTGGCAGCCAAAATGAAAATGATTCCAAATACCATCAAAGGGGCTTATAAGCACCCAGCATGCACGGAGTGTTTTGATATACAGTGGAGTGTTAATATCATTATCTCTCCTAATACAACATACGGTTACTTTAATCCTTTCCCGCCTCTGTGATCTTGGAAGATCCGACAGATAGAAGGCAAAGAATAAAACACTATATACAGGAAGACAAAAGGAGAATTAGTCCCCATCCTCTGGATGTGATTTTTTTTTTTGATGGTTTGAATGTTGTCTTCAAATATGTACCCTTATCAATCCTGACTTCTGAATCCTCCACGCTAGTTTGAGTTTGCATGCGACATCAAACATACCTTTTCACACATGTTCTTTCCAGATTTTTTTTAACACTTACTTAGCAGTTTATAGAAGGAAGTGAATGATCTCCTCAAGCTGCTTACAAATTAAAAAAAAATCTGTGCTTATTAATTATGCAGGATTAGTCTAATTATAATTCAGCAAATTAATTAGCGACAGAAGGTGTTCTGAAACATTGGAGTACATTTGCATGTTAAATGGAGAGGCTAGTCTGTAATATATGTAAATTTATGCATGGCTTCATAGTTTAATTTAAAAATTTGCAGCTGCATATGGTATGGGAGCAGGTGAAAAGTCAGTTTTAGTTTAATGATGCTAACAAACATTGGATGGTGTCCTGTCTTAGCAAGAGAATGCACTCATATCTGCTAATCTATGAATCTGTCGTATAATGTTACATAAGGAGCTGGAGCTCAAGGTCGTTAGGGAGTGAACTCATAGGTGCAGTAGCTATGAACTGAAAACTGCAGAGAGATCGCGATGCTGGGAGGAGCCCAAGCTCTGAACTTCCTGGCTCCCTTTTCGGGTATTGTATATTTGGTTATCCAGTCTTGCTTCTGAGAAAGTCACATTCCAACCCGTGGACACAGGGCATCTTCTGGTATCACCGGTATCTATTCTGGCAGGTGGAAAATAGTTGTCCAACCTTGATTCCCTTTCCAAATATTCACGTTTGCACTCATTTCGATTTCCCAGAGTCGTGGGAAAGTTATTACCAAGTTACGAATTAATGGTAGGGTAGAGTTTTACACATTGGCCTCAACCATCTGGCAAAACAGTAAAACCAGCGGACCAGGCAGCGGCAGAGGGCTCTTGGTGTAATTGGTGTTCACTGCTCAGCCTAGCATAGAGGAGCTTCCCTGGCAGGGCAGAGTGGGGAGGGGGAGGGGACGTGGGAGGGACAGGGCCCGAGAGGGTGAGGACCCATTAAGCTGATGGCTGACTAATAACTTCATTTCTCTCCTTCACCAGAGGAGTCGTGGTACTGAGAAGGCAAATAGATTTGTATTCTCATTCTGAAGTCTCACTGAAAGGTTTTTTTTTTTTTTTTTTTTTTTAAAGGGAGTCTGAAATGCCATTCAGTTTGGTTCTGTTTTCCCTTTCCTGGGTGAGAAGGGAGAGGAAGGGACAGGGCAAAAAAGAGGACATGGATTTGAAAAAAAAAGAAAGAAAGAAAGAAAGAGTTGGAACCGTGCACATTGTCAAGAGCCCTCCAAAGGCATTTCACGAGGACAGTTAGAACGACAAACATGCTCTTAGTGTTGTGCGACATTCCAATTCGAGCCCGAGGAGTTCAATTATTATTTTCATTAATGGTGTCAGATTTTCATCTGCGTGCAAAAACAAGGACTTTTCCTTAGAGATTTTTCTCCCCCTGCTAGCCTCATGGTGTTAAGTAATGGAATTTGGGAGAGTGAAGATGTGTCTGAATATAGAACAAGAACAACAACATAGAAGCCCAGGTCCTCAGTAGCTGGAGCGTGCATTACTGGTTGGAAATAAACCGAGGGTCTGAGTGGCCCCCTTGCTTTCGCAGCTCAGTGGGTGTAGTTTGTAGTCAGCTGCCCACTGCTGGGGTGATGGGAGACATTCCCTTCAGAAGAAATCAGGAAATGGCTTTGAAATGAAGTCTCTGGACATAGAGTCAGGTTCACACACTCCCACCTGCAGCCTAAATGAATATAGTAGATCCCGCTCAGGAGGCAGCGTGTTTAGAAGGAAGGATGGATTGCCAAACTCAAGTGCCACTTCCCGGAGCTTGTCACTGGAGTGAATGTTGATAGAAAATAATTCTGTGGGGCCCGTTGCCAGTTAGGAATCAGCAGATTGTGTATATAGCTCTGAATTCTTTTACTGACTAGAGTTTACTAGAAACAGTGATGAGGACTTTGACCCCTGCGTCTTTTGGTGGTGGTGGTGGTTTTCCTTGCGATCTGTTCCAATGAATTAATTGTGTGTGTGTGTGTGTGTACTTTTTAATATCTCTCCCTAACAATTAGGGAAATTCCTAGAGTACATGTCCATATTAGAGAGAACCAATGCAGAAAAGCCCAGATGTGAATTTGTGGCAACCCCCTGTGGAAAAAATTTTCTTTGGAAGGCAGGTTGTTTTAAAATATAGTGGGAGAGGGGCTGGGGCGGTGGCTCAGCGGTTTTGGTGCTTGCCTGGCAAGCACGAGGACCCGGGTTCAAACCCCAGCACCA
>PVKS010020242.1:0-37008 GCA_004027875.1 Aplodontia rufa | reverse complement strand
CTCTGGGTTAAGCTGATTTTACTCATCATGATCTCTTCCATAGCCATCCATTTACCTTCGAAGGCTGCAATATCATTGTTTCTAATTGCTGTGTAATATTCCATGGTATAAATGTACCACAGTTTTTGGATCCATTCTTCCAGTGAGGGACACCGGGGTTGTTTCCATAGCCTAGCAATAGTAAATTGTGCTGCTATGAGCATCGATATTGCTGTGTCACTGTAATGTGCTGATTCTAAGTCCCCTGGAAAGATATCCAGGAGTGGAATAGCAGGGTCATATGGTGGCCTCATCCCTAGTTTTTTGAGGATTCTCCATACTGCTTTCCAGAGGGGCTGTAACAGTTTGCAGCTCCACCAACAGTGTGTTAGTGTGCCTATCTCTCCACAGCTCCTCCAGCATCTATTATTGTTTATTTTCTTCATCTTTGCCATTCTGACTGGTGTAAGGTGATATCTTAATGTGGTTTTCATTTGCATTTCTCTGATTACTAATGATTTAGAGCACTTTCTCATGTATTAATTGGCTTGATCAATGTCCTCTGGTGAGAAGTCTCTATTTAGCTCTTTGGCCCATTTATCAATTGGGCTGTTGGTGTTTTTGTAGCTGACATTTTTGAGTATTTTATAGATTCTGGATATGAGACCCTTGTCTGAGGAATCATAGTCCATGATACTCTCCATTTCTGTAGGAAACCTCTTGACTCTTTTGATTGTTTCCCACAATGAAACACATCTTTACTCTAAGGTTTGAATGATTCAGATTGAACATCTTTTTAAATGTTTAAGTCACATGAGTTAAAGTCATTTGGATCCATTTTCTTAATTAATGAGCACTCACATATAAGCCAATTTGGTACCATGTTGAACACAACATATAACAAATGTACACAAACAGGACAGGTATGCACACAAAAACAAGAGAAAACAGATTTTAGAGCCTTTGAATAATTGACTGTTTGAATAAAGGCAGCAGTAAAAAACCACAATTAAAAACTCTAGTCATATGTACGTTTTTCAATTTGGGACAGATCTGAGAGAGAGAAGGGCACCTGTACCTGAACAATACCTTCAGCACCCTCAACCTCACAAAGAGGGGTGAGAAGAGGAGGAGGGTGTTGATACCTGTTGTGAGTATTGGGAAGACTAGGTAGGGGGATGTTGGCATAGCTGTAGGATGAGGCGGGAGTAGGGGTCGGTTCAGAGGCCAGCGCAGGTTGAGGAGAGAATAAATGTTAAGGAGGGAGTTTATTGATAGGGTCAAAGTCAGATGGTGCAGAGAGAGAGGTCAAGGAGAGAGGGGCAGGTGAAGATTTCTTTCTATTACAAGACCAATAGAGATTGGGTTTAGAGCAGAGCAAAGAAAAGGTTTGGATGGAGGGGATCTCTTTCCACTTGCCCATTTGTTCAGCATAATTGGAAAGATCATGCAAAACGTGGGGATTGTGGGTGCCATGAAGCAGCCATTTGGAAGAGTTATCTAAAGGGTATTAGGGCCAGTCCTGGTTACAAAATTGAATGAGTTTAGTGGTTCAAATTTGTCTAAGAGACAACCAGGAGGGGAATCCACTAGATTGGAAAGGCCAGACCCTATGGCAATATTAGAACTCTGAGAACATGTGGCTAAGCAGATACAAGGGCTTCCCCAAGTAACCAACTTTCAGGAAGTAATCATAAGAGCACTAGGAAAGGGTCATCAACCATTACTAGCGTCTGCAAGGTATTCCAGACCCCAGGGTGCTGAGGTCCCAGTACTAGGAATTTTAAACTGAGACCAATGAGAGATGAGTTCCCAGACCTCAGAGTAACCTCAGACCTGAAATGATATGGCCATGTGTAGGTCCCAACCCCAAGCTCACTTACTTGAAAAATGAGCCGGTGTTTGGATGGAAACAGGATACCACTGATGGAGAGGCAGGGAACTGTGGTCTGGGCAGCGCAGCCCTAAAGGAAGCAGGCACACTGGAAACACATATCTGACCCACGGCACCAATGTTGAACACACTAATGCAGCACAGTGACTCCTGGTAGCTGAGACAAGAGATTTTCCTTTGGGAGTATTAAGATGGTTGGGAGAACAGCAACCTATGGCTAGAAGTAAGATAAGTTGAAGGAGCTCTGTTGGGAACAGGACTTAGGTAGGAGAATTGAAAAACTAACCATTAGGGGAGGGGTTAACATTCCTGTGGCTGCATCAGACCCCTATCTACTATGTCTGTAACTCACATGTGATGTGGTCTTTAGGTTTACCGATTAACCAAAACAGGGTTTATGAAGTCTAACATTCCACCCTTTTTGTTTCCTATGGCCACAAGTGTTATGGTTAGACTTCTGGAACTACTTCTCCTCATTTATGGGTGGTGATCTGGAAGAGAAGGAACTAAGTAGTTGAATTGAGATATATTTCTTGAGTGTGGGTTCTCTAAAGGGCTGATAGCCAGACAGGAACATCTGACTACTTTTTTATTGGTGAAAATGGATATTTATCTGTTGAAAATTCTTGGAGATGCTGAAAAATATAAATAATACGTGGCAAAATTAAAGCAAGGAGGCAAAGAGTGGCCAGGGTTCCCAGGGAAGGAGGCACATGGTTACTGGTCCCTGGAGCCAGCCATTCTGAGAGATTATGCTGTCAATATCTGCTTTTCAGGTCTTCACTTAATTCATTAAGGGTTTGAACATTTTCCTCTACTACACCAGGTTCATTTTGTAATGGCAGCATTATTCCCTGAGAGACAGATGACACTGCTTTCAGCAATAAAGCAAATAAAAAGCCCATCTATGTTGGAAAGCTACCCTAGTGAGAGACATAATTTGTCATTTGAGTGAGCCAATGAGGAGATTGTGGATTCCTGAGTCAGGAGATTGTGGATTCCAGAGTCAGCTGGAGGAAGTCTTGGAAATCCTGAGTGAACATTAGAGTGTGTCCCAGCACTCTGCCTGCTAACTCCAGAGAGCTAATATAAGTTAATAAGCTTATCCCTAGTAGTATGGAAATCAGCTCCCTTTGTTCATGGGGAGCTAAAAGCCAAGAAAGTTTACCATTCCCATATAAAGTAAGTTGGGGAACCACCACTGTCATTAGGCAGTGGCCTGGAGTGTAAGAATTAATGTAGATTTTACATTGCACCAAACACAGTCACCTGTGGAACCTTAGTGATGGTGGTCCCAACATGGTGCACTTGTTGGTATGAATAGGGAGGTTAGTTGTGGAGTTTGGGAAGTTGTATCATCACATGGGGATGAAGACAATTTTGAAAGGGGAGTGATCAAGAACATAAAAGGGAAGGAGTAGGAGAGGAGTAGTAAATGAGGGAACAGATATATTTATTCAGGTATAAAGTCAGAGAAAGTTCCTTGCAAGCGAATGTCAAAAATGGTTAAGATTTGTGATGGGGTGAGGGCCAGTGAAAATTGAGGGATCTCATTGTGGAAAGGACATAAAAATAGTTGGAATCTGGGTAAAATGCAGCTGTAGATTTACATCTAAGTGTCTTTGGGAATTGGAGAGAGCTTGGAGATCTTCAATATGTGAGACCCAGTTGAGGCAACTTTAAATTGTCATCTTGAGGATGATAAGGAATAATCAAATATATATGGACATACAGGAGATTGTGAGTTTGTGGGATAGGGTTGTAAATTAGAAATATGAAGCCAGCCTTGAAGGGCATCAAGTTTAGCTCCTGTTGGGGTGGCCAGAATGACTCTAAAATGACCTTTCCATTTAGGTGAAAGAGTTGAAGATAATGCTCCTGGTGGTGGGGAGCGGGGACTATAACTAGGTCTCCAGGTTGTATCTTTTGATTAGTGGGAGAGAGAGATCATGGTCAGGTTTTATCTTCATGAGATCACAAGTAGGTTCAACGATGATGAAGTAAGGGAAGTGGGAAAGGGGGATAAAGCCATATTTGATGGCAACAAACCTGGGGAAAGGGACCATCAAGGCAAGTATAGTAGCCATAATTTGTTTTATAAAAATAATAGCAAGCAAAACACAGAGAAAGAGCAGACTTCCCCCAGAGTGGGAGAAAGGGACAGAGCCAAAGAGGCAGTTAGGTTTGCCCTTCTTATAGGAAGTTCACCCTTCAATTGGTCATCCTCTTCCTTCCCCCAAACCAAGGACCCGGATGTGGGAAATTCTGGTTGGGTCCAGCTTTTGGTTTGCACCTTGGGCATCAATAGAACTTGTCTCCTGGCAGATACTCCCCTCTGCTAAGCATCTGGAAACAACTTGCCAGACCCTTCTTTCTAGCAGTAGAGGATGCCAAATTGCTCTTAAAAGAACCAGTTTTCCCTTCATTGACTTGAACAGTTTAACTACTCTGACTACCTAACTTTTTCCCCATTGTCTCACTCCCACCTCTAGTTAAGGAAACCATAATTGCTGTAAAAGATGGGAAATTGGGTGATGACCAGTCTTTGGCAACTTCAGGCTGAGAGGGGGTGAAGATGGGCAAACAGTTTGTGTTTCCTTCTGAGAATGTTCAAGTCAATTAAGGGGTCCATGATAAAGGATGTCTGGAGTGCTCATGGGTAGCTCCATCTTCATCTCCACTGGGAGTTCAATACATTCTAACTAACTTGGAATGAATCAGCTGAACTAAGATATGAAAATGCTAATGTCAGAATGAAAATGAACATTGAGTTTAAAAGAGGGAGAACCAGGTCTGTTATTTGGCTCCTCGAAGGCAAACATGCATTGTAATTGAGAGTCTAGGGGCAAAATGAAAATGTCATCTAATATAGTAAACTAAGTAATAGTAGCTAGGATCTCAAATGAGAGAGTATAAGGATTGGCCATCCCAGAGTGGAAGAGAATGTCTGCTTCATTATATACATTAAGACCTTGGAGTAGGTGTCATGTTAACACCTCTGGCATGAAAATACAGAGGGATCCTTTGGGGCCATTTTAACTGAACTGCACTTTTTGCTTGCCCAATTCTGACCTTAGTGGTCCATACTTTGTGATTTACACCACATTTATCCTGATGGAATCTTTAAGATTTGAAAGTAAATCTCTCCCAATTAAGGAATAGGACATGTTTTGGACTATCAGGAAGGAACGAGAAAGCATCTTTTTACATTTACAGCTTAGGGGTAGAGACAAGTTTCAAGTTATAAGCCCTCCAGACACTCTTTTCACTGCCATGGTATTAGATGAGGAAAATTAAGGGTAAGAGACAAATATGGAAAGTCTAGCACCAGTGTCCAAGAGGATACTAAACTTTTGGCTCCCTAATCATATTTGGGGTCATGCATGGTGATAGGAGTCACAGGAACCATTAAAGCTAAACTTGGCACTGTTAGGTCTGTGCACAGAACTCTGGATCCAAAGGCCAGCACTCGTGGGAACATTTGTTCCTCCTTGATAGACAGGATAGGGCCATGGTGGTGTTTCCGTGGCGTGGTTCCATTCCCACAGGTAATCATCCATTTTTCACAATGGGCATAGTCCTTCTTGTGGCTTGGCATTCATTCCATTTCACTGTCTATTATCCCAGAAGCTTAATCAATGTAGGGTCAAAACCAGTGCCTCTGATTTTTCCATTTTCCATGTTCCCTGTTTTTTCTCTCCTCCTGATCCTGTTATAAAATATGGAGATTGCAGAACAAAACATCACATTATTCTTATTCAACAATAAAGCATTAAATAAGATAAATAAATCACCAAATAAATATATGGTTTCCATAAAGGCACTAGGAACATGTGTAGTTAGGAGAACACAAGCTGTCCACAAGTAATCAACTACAGAGAAATATTCATAAAAGAACCAGGAAAAGGTCATCATTTATTAATACTGTATGCAAGGGCTCCCAGACTACAGGGCTCTGAAATCCTACTGCTAGAAAATTTAAACTGACTCCAATGAGAGAAGAAGTCCCAGACTTCAGAGTAAAATCAAATTTAACAGGTTTTAGCCTTGTAGAGAGAAACCAACCCCGAGCACACTTACTTGAAAATTGAGCTGATGTTTGCATAGAAACGAGGTGATAAGGCAAGTGGAAGCTCAGTTCCAGGAGGTCACTAGCAGAGAAGCAGGGGATTGTGGTCTGGGGCAGGTCAACCCCAAATTAGGCAGGCACACCAGAGACACATATCCAAATCACACCAATGTTGGGAGTGGTGGCACAGCAATGAGAATCCTGGTACCCGAAACAAGAGACTTATATGTAGGAGTAGAAAGATGGCTGCTTCCATGACTGGAGAAGAGCAATCAACGACTGAAAGTGAGAATTTATAGGAACTCTGGTGAGAACAGGACTGAGGTGGGAGATGTGAAAAAACAACCATTAAAAGCAGGGTTAATATTCCTGTGGCTGTGTCAGACCCCTATCAGCTACATGCCGGACTTACATGCAACATGGTCAATAGGTTCACAGATTCACCAAGATGCTGTTTATAAAGTCTAACACTATCTAATTGAATTCACTATATAATTCAAAATATTAGCAAAGTTCAGAGAAGATTCTAATCTCAGAAAAGCTGAGATATTTCAAGTTATACTTTCACAAAATGGTACAGACAGAACTGATGAGTTCATACAACAATTCATAAAGCTAAACTAAATTTAATTGCATGTTTCCAATGTATTTTTCCTAGCTTCCACAAAATATTTTGAGTTTCACATGTGAACTCAACGCTTGGTTTGTTCATTGTTCTTACTCAAGCATCCATGCACCTGCACACAGGAATCCTCTGGGAAGGAGAACTAGTGGCCTTCAACTACAGGAATCTCAAAGACCTCACATACCTAAAGCATCAGATGACTAAAGTTGATATTTATTCATTTGTTGGAGGGTGTCATTAAGTGGCCAATTGGAAGAGTCACCTTAAGCATAATGGGGTCAGTATTGGTTCCAAAATTAAAGAGATTAGAGGTGTGCAATTGCATAAGAGACAAGAGGAGAATCTGCTGGACTGGAAGGGCCAGAACACATGGCAATATTAACACTCTGAACATGTGTAGCTAGGTGGATACAAAGGTGTCCTCAAGTAAATAAATTTCAGAAAGCAATTGTAAGAGCACTAGAAAAGTGCATTCATCTGTTAATAGTGTCTACAAGGGATCACAGACACCAGGGTGCTAAGGGACCCTTGCTAGTGATTTTAAACTGAGCCAAATGAGAAAAGAGACTCAAGACCTCAGAGTAATATTATACCTAAAACTGTTGACCCATGTGAAGAGAACCCAACACCAAGGTGACTTACTGTTAAATTAAGCTGTTGTTTGGATAGAAATGAGGCAATCTGGGAGTCAAAGCACAGCTCCAGGAAGTCACAGGTGAAAAACCAGTGAATTGTGTTCTGAGGCAGCTCAACCCAAGAGGGATCAGGAACAGCAGAGACAGGTATCGAAGTCAAAGCACCAATGTGCTTGGGCAACAACAAGAATCCTGGTACCAGAGACAAGAGAATTTTATGTAGGAGTAGCAAGATGGCTTCTCTCAAAACTGGAGAAGAGCATTCTACGACTGGAAGGGAGAATTTCTATGAACTCTGGTGAGAAGAGGACTGAGGGGGGAGATGTGAAAAACCAACCATTACAAGCAGGGTTAATATTCCTGTGGCTGTGTCAGACCCCTATCTGCTACATGCCTGACTTACATGCAATGTGGTCAATAGTTTTACAGTTTCACCAAGATGCTGTTTTTAAAGTCTAACACTATCTCTCCAAATGCATTCACTTTATAATTCAAAATATTAGCAAAGTCCAATGACGTTTCTAATCACAGAAAGTAGAGATATTTCACAAATCCTTTCAAAATTGGTACAGATGAAACGGATGAGTTCATACAATTCAGAGCAAAAGTAAATTTAACTGCACATTTCCAATTTATCCTTCCTAGCTTCCACAAAATATTCCAGTTTCACATGTGACCTCAAAGCTTGGTTTGTTCATTGCTCTTACTCAAGCATCCATGCACCTGCACACAGGACTCCTCTGGGAAGGAGAAACGGTGGCCTGCAATTACAGGAATCTCAACTACCTCACATACCTAAAGATTCAGATGACTAAAGTTTGATATTTATTCATTTGTTGGAGGGTGTCATTAAGCGGCCATTTGGAAGAGTCATCTAAAGCATTTTGGGGCCAGTTCTGGTTCCAAATTTAATTAGTTTAGTGGTGAGAAATTGCACAGGAGACAACCAAGAGGGGAATCTGCTGTAATGGAAGGTCCAGAACCCATGGCAATTTTAGCACTCTGAAAATGTGTAGCTAGGTGAATACAAAGGTGTCATCAAGTAAATAACTTTCAGGAAGTAATTGTAAGAGATCTAAAAAAGTGTCATCACATGTTACTAGTGTCTGCAATGGGTCATGGACCCCAAGGTGCTCAGGGCTACTTGCTAGTGATTTTAAACTGAGCCCAATGAGAAAAGAGACTCAAGAACTCAGAGTAATATTACACCTAAAAATGTTGAACCATGTGGAGAGAACCCAACACCAAGCTGACTTACTGTTAAATTAAGCTCTTGTTTGGATAGAAATGAGTCCATCTGTGGAGTCAAAGCACAGCTCCAGGAGGTCACAGGTGGAAAGCTAGTGAATTGTGTTCTGGGGAAGCTCAAACCAATTGGGATCTGGCACACCAAAAACAAGTATCCCAGTGAAAGCACCAATGTGCTCGGGCAGGAACAAGAATCCTGGTTCCTGAAACAAATGAATCATATGTAGGAGTAGCAAGATGGCTGCTCTCACAACTGGAGAAGAGCAATCTACAACTGGAAATAAGATTTTCTAGGAACTGTGGTGAGAAGAGGTCTGAGGTGGGAAATGTGAAAAACCAACGGTCACAAGCAGAGTTAATATTCGTGTGGTTGTGTCACACCCCTAACTGCTACATGCCAGACTTACATGCAATGTGGTCACTAGGTTTACAGATTCACCAAGATGGTTTTTATAAAGTCTAACACTGTCTCTCCAAATGTATTCCCTTTATAATTCAAAATATTAGCAAAGTTCAATGAATTTTCTAATCACAGAAAAGTAGAGTTATCTCACGTATCCTTTCACAAATTGGAACAGATAAATCTGATGTGTTCGTACAGTAGTTCAGAAAGCTAAACTATATTTAATTGCATATTTCTTATTTATCCTTCCTAGCTTCCACAGAATATACTCAGTTTCACATGTGACCTCAATGCTTGGCTTGTTAGTTGCTCTTAGTCAAACATCCATGCACCTGATCACAGAACTCTTCTGGGAAGGACAACTGTTTGTCTTCAACTACAGGAATCTCAAAGCACCTCACATACCTAAAGCATCAGATGACTAAAGTTTGACATTTCCTCATTTGAATATTTTTACTTTTCATTTAATCCCACGTGTTCTATGAGTACAGATAGAATGTACACACAAATTTTACAAAATAATGATAAAATCCTGTTCCTATGGAGCTCACATTTTGATTGAGAATTAGCCAGGTTTCCAAATTTTGTGATCATGAATATCTGGAGCCTGAAGAAGTGCTCACTGGAGATTAAGTAAGGAAGTTGTCATAAATTTTTAAAGTCACTACCTAAGAGGACAAAAATGAAAACAGAAAGGAGAAATAGGAAAGAGAAAAAGAAGGGGCAAAAGCCCCCCAGGGCTGTTTAGGATTTTATTGGAGAGGGAGAGAGAAAGAGGTCAGGACCCAATCATTCAAATGACTCCTAATGATCCCTTCCTGGCTGTGTCCTGGATTTCATCATCATTGTGATGAAAATTCAAGTGCAGACAGGATGAGTGATTTAAAAGTAACACATGAAGGAAAAGCAGTCATAAATGTAAAATGAATGTTTTCCCAAGTAAAGGGTAGTCATTTATGATAAATACTGGAGTGGACTTAGCATAAGGACTGAGTCTTTACCTGTGCTATGTAAGATTGGTTAGTAATTTCATGACGTTGTGGTGTACAGTAAAGCTGAAGCCTAGAGTGTAAGTTGAAAAGCTAGCTGCAGCTGAACAGGAACAACTGAACATTGCAAATGACGGGAAATTTAATTCTTAGATTAAAATAGAGCCAATTAGGTATTTGCAAGCAGGAAAACTGTCTCTTTCAGACATGTAATTTAGAAATACCATTTTTACTAAACAGACCAAAGAATCTTCACTCCCCTATGATAACAACAAGTGAATTCTTATCTTTATCTTTTTCATTCATTACATGGGGGCTGAGGGAAAGATGGGTGAGAAGGAGAAAGAAAATGGAGAGGGTAGGACTCACCATGAGTATGTTTTTTTCTAACCTACAGCCTATTGGATTATCAGAAAGAAAGGCAGAACAATAATTGCTTTATTTTTGAGTTAACAGATGGGGTTACAGTCACAGCAGAATGCACAAGTGCAGACACTAAGGAGGAAACATGGATAGATTTGGGAGGAGGAAAAATGAGTGGAAAATGACTTAGATGATATCAAGTCTTCAATGCCACCCATCAGTTTCTTTTTTTTTAAATTAAGCTTAAGTTGGAAAAATTAGACTCCACTTTGAAAAGTCAAAGAAAGTAATTAGCACAAGTGGGTGCCCTGTGCTATTTTCAGCTAATCAAGAATTACTAACTCAGAAGTTTAAAAATGTAAAATTTAAGGAATTTCAGCATACAATTCTTCAGGAATATAAAATTTACATGCATTTTTAATCCTTTAGAAATTCTTTAAAATTTGAGTTAATTTAGGCTTCAAATATTAGTAGCTGAGTGTTCTCTCTGGGTTTCAGGAACAAGGGTGAGAAGTCCAGATTCTTTAAAAATTCTGCTAAGACAACTACTAACAGGCTAGTCATTCACATCAGAGAGCAGGCTATGGAAGTATATACACCAAACAGCTGCTGTTTGCCTCAATCAGGAACCCTCTGAAGCCTACTTACCAAGCTGCAGAGAAGACTATCAAAATTAGGATTGAAATTAAGAGTTTCACAAGTGAATTTCATGGAATGCTTCCCAGTTTCCTTTAAGATAGGTTTTATCTTCCTGGTGACACCTGACAATCCAATATCATGATTTTTCCTTTCGTTTAATCTTTTTCATTATCCCAAACAATATACTGAATGGGGAAACCACTGGATTTAGTGTAAAAAGGATCTGCTTTTAAACAAAAATTAAAATTCACCATCGAGCTCTGGACAAATGATTTAACATCATACACTATTTTATTTCCTACCCTATAAAATGGGTCTAGAATGACCTCATATTTCAAAAGGACCACTATAATAAGAAAAAATAACTAGCATCTTAAAAGTCTTTGGAAGGGTTGAAACAAGCAAGCCTAATAAGCTACAAAATCATGAATTTTTAAAAACACATCTGAGAGTTCCGAGAAACCAAAGAAACCCAAATAAACACCAAAAGACATGAGACTCTGCAAAGAATACAGAATCTATAAATTAGTCCAAGAATGTTGCTAATCAAGTAATCAGCAACAATAAAAAACCAACAAACTTTAGGAGGAGGAGGAATGTGGTAGAGTTATCTAAAATTTCCAGTTTTAAAAAAGCTATGATATGCAAATAAACAGAAAAAAATGCTATATGCACGCAGGAAAAAAATCACAACCAATAGAAAGTTTCCTTGAGGGAGCTTTAATATTCTTTGTGGGGTGGGTTCTGAGGATTAAACCCAGGGGTGTTTAAGTACTCTTACCCACTAAGCTAAATCACTAGCCTGTCTGTTGTTGTTGTTTTTAATTATCAATCTTGAGACAGTGTCTTACTAAGTAGATTATGGCCTTGCTAAGTTGCTGAGGTTGGTTTTGAACTTGCAATCATCCTGCCTCAGCCTCCCAAGCTGCTCTGGGGTTACAATTGTGCCACTGCCCCTGACTAAGAAAGTCTTTAAATTAGTTCTTTTAAATATATTTTTTACAAGGAAATCAAGTTGTAAGAATTGAAGTAAAGTAAGATTACAATGCCTTACAAGACAGACAAGAGAAATAAAATACATGTTAGAAAAAAGGACAAAATAGAAATTCTTGGGTTGAAAATTTCAAACAATAGTAAACTTTACTGGAGATATTCAACAAGATATTTGAGTTGACAGAAGAACTGGTGAATTTGAAAATAGGCCAATAATGATAATTCAATCTGAAAACCAGAAAGAAAAAGAATGAAGGCAAACAAACTCTAAGTATATCAACATGTACATAATTATAGTCCTAGTACAAGGACAAATACACAGAAAAATAATCAAGTAAATACAGTCTTCCCTAGATTATCTATGTATTCAAATAGCTCAAAAATTTTTAGTACAATAAACTCAAAAGAGATTCCCACTTAAGTGCATTATAGTCAAATTGATGGTGTCAAAAACAGGAAAGACAGGAAAAGAAAAATCTTATTTAAGCTATGTTCGATAAGATCTACAGCTGACTGCTCATTGGCAATGTTGGATGCCAGAAGATAGTGGGAAGGCATCTTCAAAGTTTTGAAGGAAGCCCAGAATCCCCACCCAGAGGAGCCTACCTACCAAACCTATCCCCTGTGTGCAAGCCTCCAGTCTTGCCCAGGACACCCAGCCCTGAGGACTCCACCAGGAGGAGCCAACCCAGTCTGCCCAGCTGTTGCATGTGAGACCCCAGACCATGAACACCAGAAACTTCTGGTCCCAGGCTGGCATCCATGCCCAGGACTCCTGCCTGGAGGAGCCCAATTGCCCAGGCCAGGCACTGCAAGCAGGTCCCAAGGTCACATTGGCCCCAAGGCCTCTGGCCCTGGGCCAGCAAATGCACACAAAATACCCACCCCTGAGCACCCTGCATGGAGGAGCCAGCAGCACAGCCTGTGTGGGTCCCCAGGCAGTATGCATCCCCAGGTCTCAGGTACAATGCCAGCAAGCACACACAGGATACCCAACCCAGAGGTCTCCTCCCAGAGCAGCTGATGTGCCCAGCTCAGCCGCAGAGCAGGTCCACAGGCTACATGGGTCCCCACACAGTGCAGGCCCCCAGGCCTCTGGCCCTGGGATGGCAGGCATTCCCAGGACCCCCAACCAAGGAGATGATCTGCCCAATACAGCCATCCCTGAGGACACTCACCTTCAAGAATCCCCAGCTGGAACCAACCAGTCATAGCACATACCACCAGATCCAGTCTTATCAGGCCCATCCCAACTGCCAAGGAACCCAATCTCCTCATGTTGCACAGGTAGGACCATTTTGGCCTGCCCCACACTGCTGAGACCCCAGGACCCACTGACATACACCAACTGCTGTGCTTCTACAATCCAGCAGGCTGCCATGTACCCCAAACATATTCCAGATCAAAACCCTGGATCCTACATCAAAAAGGTGCACCAAAACAAGCCTCCTGGCAGAAGCAGCTTTCTGGGGACTCAGAGGGGTGGTGTATGATCCAACCCTTTGACATGCAAGGAAGAAGCACCCGGAGACCTCTCTTGCTTCCCCACAGGGAACCTCAATTTGAAGATCAAGGAGAAGCTCTTCAAAAATGAGTAATCGAACTAGAAAAGATTCATCTCCAATCCACAACATCCCAACCAAGAAATACACTCAAAGGGAGCAGGATGAAAAACCTAGGAAAAAATGGTCAACAATCTGATTGCTAAAAGAAACAATGAACTAAAAGAAGCTTTAATCAAGGGATTAAGTGAGAAAACTCAAGAAATGAAGAGCTAATATCAAAGAAATCAACATACTGAAAAAGTAAGTAATGGAGCTGAAGTATTCAATCACATCAGAAGAATGATGGAAGAATTTAATAATAGAATAACTTCTATAAAAAAAATAGAACCTCAGCTCTTGAAGAACTTCCAACAATAAGGAGACCAAGTAAGCCCGATTTCACAGATGACAAAAACACTCACAAGCATGAGCACAATTTTCAAAATCAGAAGAAACAAAATAAGACTAATTGGGATATGAGAAGAAATAAATATGCAGATGAACAGCATCAAGACTATTCAGCAGGGGCACATAATCTAAGACAACCATAGATATGTTGGGGGAGGGGAAGAGGAGGAGAGAGGTGGGGGAGGCGAGAGGGAGGGAGAATAGGGTTGGAGCTAGGGAGATGATCAACAAGATATCACAATCTTTACCCCCATGAGAATCTATTCATATTTGTGCAATTAATTAATTCTGAAAAATTCACAATTAACCATTTAGATCACTTGTAGGGGCAAAATGTAGAAGAGTCGCGATCAGGGGATGGGCAAAGTGGGGGTAATTCTGGTTTAAGAACATATGCCTAACACATGATGCTTTGCATGCACATATGATTGCATAATAACTCCTTTATAAAATAAATAATTTTAAAAGATAGGGAGAAAGAATGAACTTAAAAGAATATTTTCATTGAAACAGTTCAAGAATAATTTTCCCATATTAGAATAGAGTAATATATGCTCATCCAGGAAGCGAACAGGATTAGACCCAATAGGTCTATTAAAATGAGAAACTCACTGAGACACACCATGTTCCAAATGTATAATAGGGTAAACAAGGAAAGAATATGAAAAGGTGCAAAAGAGAAACACCAAATCACATTCAGAGGCAAATAAGGATCATGCTTGCCTTTTCAACTCAGACCTGAGAAAGAAGATGATTGTGGAAGTAGATCTTTCAATGTCTGAATGACAACAACCTGTAGCTGAGAATACTATACTCAGCAAAACTCATCCTCAAAACAGATATGGAAATAAGAACATTTCTCAATAAGATTAAACTTGCAGCATTCATGAACAGAAAACCAGCATTACAAGAATTCTGAAAGATAAACTACACATAGAAGGAAAAGCATACAATCCTCAAAACGCATGGAGGAAATTCAATAAAAATACACACTATCAAAAAGACAACTAAGGCAACACAGGACTCACTAATAAAACATGATGACTATGCACCACAATCAAATAACAATCTTAACAAGGAATGTGGATGGCCTAAATGCACCAATTAAAAGACACAGACTATCAGATTGGATCAAAACACATAATCCAAAAAGATGCTGCTTACAGGAGACCCATCTTACAGCCAAAGACATACATGGATTGAGGGTGAAAGAATGGGGAAAAAAATCTACCAGGCTTACAGCCCAAGAAAGCAAGTTGGTATTTCAATACATCAGAACCATAGTAAATCTCTACGATCAACACACAATGCTCCCAAGCATGTGGAAAAAATATTCTATGACATAAAACCACTTATGGACCTCAACATGATATACTGAGACACTAATATTCCTCTATCACCAATAGACAGATCAATGCAAAGAAACAATAAAACATCTCCAGCCTAAACATTTCCATAAGCAGACATCTATAGAATATTCCACCCCAAATTGCCCAAATTTACCTTCTCAGCCATGCAGATTTTTCTCCAAAATAAATCACATTCTAGTTCACAAAGGAAATCTCAGCAAATATTAAAAAGTAGAAATTATTCAATGTATCCTATCAAACCATAGCCATATCCTAGCTTAGCAATTACAAGCAAAAATTGTAACTGAAAATACATGTGTGCATAGAGATTGAATAAAATGCTGTTAAATGAAGAATGGATCCAAGAAGACAAGAGCAGAAATCAAGTAATTCAAGGAAACAAATAAGAATGAAGACACAACATAGAAATCTCTGGAACAGCATGAAAACATTCTTAAAGTGAAAATTCATAGCAATGAGTGCCTACATTGAGAACCAGGAGAGATCTAGAATAAATAAACTGATGCAGCACCTCAAATCCCTGCAAAAGGAAGAGCAATCTAACCCCAAATCCAGCAGAAGGCAGGAAATCATTAGGATCAGAGTTGAAAGCAACAAAATCAAGAACAAAAAAGAAAAAGAATCAATGAAATCAAGAACTCATTTTTTGAAAAAACAAAATTGAGAGACCCCTAGGCAACCTCACTAAAAGAAAGAAGAAAATGAACCAAATCAACAAAATCATGAACAAAAAGGGAGCAATCACCACTAACTCCAAGTAAATCCAATAAATTATCAGAACTTATTCTGAAAAACTATACACCTCTAAATTAGATAATCTGGAAGACATGGATGAATTTCCAGACATATACAACACCCCCAAATTAACACAAGAGAATATCAAAAGCCTAAGAAGTCCAACAACAGGCACTGAAATCAATATAGCAATTAACAGCCTTCCAAAGAAGATGGCTCCAAGACTCTCTGAATTATCTGTTGAGTTTTAACACCTTTATGAGGAGGCACTGACATCTTTCCTTATGAAGCTATTCCAATAAAATGAAAAGGAGGGACCTCTCCCAAACACTTTTTATGAAGTAACCATAACCCTGATACCAAACCCAACAAAGACACAACAAATAAGGAAAATTGCAGGCCAATATCCCTAACACTAACGCAAAAAATCCTTACTAAAGTTTTAGAAAACCACTTACAAAAACACATCAAGAAGGTAATTCATCATGATCAAGTGGGCTTCATTCTAGGGACCCGAAGATGGTTCAACATACACTATTCAATAAATGAGATTCACCACTTAAACAGAATTAAGGACAAAAACATGATCAACTCAATAGATGTATAAGAGAGGTGTTGGATTTTATCAAAGCCATTTATGCTCAAAACTCTGGGGAAGATTGGAATCAAGGAACTTAACTAGGTAAAGGCTATATATGACAAACCCTCAGCTAGTATAATATTAAATGCAGAAAAGTTGAAAGCATTTGCACTAAACTCAGGAAAAGACAAGGCTGCCTGCTCTCACTACTATTATTCAACATAGTCCTCAAGACCCTCACTGGAGCAATCAAGACAGAAGGAAATCAAAGGGATAAGAAAAGGAAGACAGGAAGTCAAACAATCCTTTTTACTGATACATGATATAATACCTGGAAGATCTAAAAATCTCCACCAGAAAACTGCTTGAGATTATAAATAGATTTAAAGTAGCAGGTTACAAAATCAACACTCATAAAGCAATAGCTTTCCTATACACTAATAATAGTGCAGAAGAAATCAGGAAATCAGTTGCATATTCAATATCAAACACAAAAATATGTGGGAATTAATCTAAGAAGAGATGTAAAATACCTCTACAAAGAAAATTATCAAACATGGGAGAAGGAAATTGAACAAGACCTAACAAGAAGGAAAGACATTCCATGATCTTGGTTAGGCAGATATAATATAATTAAAATGACTATTCTGCCAAAGCACTGTACAGATTCAACACAATCCCAATGAGGATTCCAATGTCATTCTTTACAGATATAGAAAAAGCAATTCTCAAATTCATTTGGAACAACGAGAAACCCCAAACAGCCAAAACATTACTAAGCAAGAAAGATGAAACAGGTGCTTGCACAATGCCAAATCTCTTTGAGAATATTCCTCATACCATTGTTGTGTGTCTCAATTCCTTCCTGTATTCCTGTTACTCTCAGATTGTTTCTTCTCATTTCATCCCAGACATTCTTGAAATACTGGTCATGATCTCTTGTTTTTCTTTTTTGGAGTCAGTGTGCTCTAAATTGATCAACCTGTCTTCATTATCGGAAGTTCTTTCTTCAATAGCAGAGGTACTATTTTCTACTGAAGTTAGTCCATTATTGAATTCTTGCATGGTCCCTCTCATGTCATTGACTGCAGTTTTGAGGTCTGTAACTTCCTTTTTGAGAGAATCTATTTCTTTAATGACCGAGTCTTTCAACTCTTGAGTTTTCTCAGTTATTCCCTTCATTATCTCTTCTTTTATGTCTTTGTTCCTTTTTGTTATCAGCTCATTGATATATTGTTCTAGATGTTCATCATGGTCCAAGGCCATAGCCCCCTTACCAGGGGAGTTTTGGGATTGATGTGAACCACTTCGAGTTTAATTCCTCATGTCTGAAGAGATCTTCTCTCTTATTTGCAAGGTGAACCCTTTGTGGAAGCAATACAAGGTTCGGTGGTTCTTTTTCCTGTCTTCTGCTTTAAGAACTAAGTTGTTGGATTGGGAGATCAGTCCCAACACTTACTTGAAATGGGGTTTTGTCAGGAGAGTTGATTTCAAAAGACAATCCTCTTTACTCTGAACTATTTGTTACCCTTACAAAATTCCAACACCTCATGCCCTATTAGCAAATTGTTGATATGTACAAACAAAGCTTAAAATGGCCATTCTACCGAAAGCTTTATACAGATTTAACTCTATCCCTATAAAGATACCTATGTTTTACTTTACAGACATAGAAAAAGCAATTCTCAAATCCAATTGTAACAATAAGAAACCAAGAATTGCCAAAACACTACTAAGCAAGAAAGATGAAACAGGCGGTTTTAACATACCAGATATAAAACTATAATATAGAGCCATAGTAACAAAGACAGCATGGTACTGGTATCAAGATAGGAAAGAAGACCAATGGAATAGAACAGAAGACCCCAAAACAAACCCTCAAATCTTTAAACATCTGATTTTTGACAAAGGGGGACAAAACATTTCATGGAGGAGTGACAGCCTCTTCAACAAATGGTGCTGGACAAACTGGTCATACACTTGCACAAAGTTGAAAATAGACCCATATCTTTCTCCTTGCACCGGAATTGAATCAAAATGGATCAAGGAGCTAGGTATTAAACCAGCTATGTTGCAACTGATAGAAGATAAATTAGGTCCAACACTTCAGCGTTTGGGAGTAGGCAAAGACTTTCTCAACATGTCTCCAAAAGTGAAGGAAGTAAAGTCAAAAATCAGTGAATGGGATTTCATAAAGCTAAAAAGCTTTTGTATTGCCAAGGAAACAATCAGAAGAGTCAAGAGGTTTCCTACAGAAATGGAGAGAATCATGGCTATGATTCCTCTGACAAGGGTCTCATATCCAGAATCTACAAAATCCTCAAAAATCTCAGCTACAAAAACACTAACAACCCAATTAATAAATGGGCCAAAGAGCTAAACAGAAACTTCTCAACAGAGGACACTGATCAAGCCAATGTATTCTCATGAATACATGAGAAAGTGCTCTAAATCACTAGTAATCAGAGAAATGCAAATGAAAACCACATTAAGATATCACCTTACGCCAATCAGAATGGCAAAAATGAAGAAAATAAACAATAATAGATGCTGGAGGGGCTGTGGAGAGATAGGCACACTAACACACTGTTGGTGGAGCTGCAGACTGGTACAGCCCCTCTGGAAAGTGGTGTGGAGAATCCTCAAAAAACTAGGGATGAGTCCACCATATGACCCTGCTATTCCACTCCTGGGTATCTTTCTAGGGGATTTAGAATCAGCACATTATAGTGACACAGCAATATCTATCTTCATAGGAGCTTTAATTACTATTGCTTTATTATGGAAACAACCCAGATGTCCCTCACTGGAAGAATGGATCCAAAAACTGTGGTACATATATACCATGGAATTTTACACAGCAATTAGAAACAATGATATTGCAGCCTTTGAAGGTAAATGGATGGCTATGGAAGAAATTATGCTGAGTAAAATCAGCTTAAGCCAGAGAAGTAAGGGTCAATTGTCTCCACTCATCTGTGGAGGTTGGGACTAGACCCTGCCAGTGACAAAGTTGGTCTATTATTATGTGTTAAATCCAGATAAGATGTAATGCTATACAACATATTCCTTTTCTAGAGATATTGTGGGGAGGTGAAGGGAGGGATAAGGGTGGGTATTTTGGGGGGCACTCCTGGGAGTAATTCTAATATCCAGAAACTATGCACATTTTATATTATTTTGTTAAAAACTTGTATGGTTGTTCAAAATTTTAAAAAATTTTCAAAAAAGAAACAAAAAGAAAAAAAACAGTAGTAAATTAGTTATTTAGCACAAAGTATAATGGACTTTTGAAATCAGCCTGTGCAACTAGTGTTAGTGATAATCAATACTTTTGATGACAATGGTTTATTATTATTACATATGTCATATTTCAAGAACAAATCAGTCTTACTCAGATTAACAATTACAGCAGTAATAGTTACACAGTCTTAATAATGGGGGGTAGAAAAGAATTACCTAATTTGGAGTCAGAACGGGGGGTAATGCCAGTGAAATTAAGAGATGAGTTTATACATACCAATTATATAGAGTGAGAAAGTGGAGGAGGTAAAGAAATTGCCATGGAAAGAAAAAAAATGCTAAGAGGAAAACATTTGAAAAGGAAATTAAAGAAGAAAAAATTTACTAAATTTAAAATAAAGGAGAGTAGAGAATCCTCAAATATTAGGGATGAGACCACCATATGATCCTGCTATTCCACTCCTGGGTATCTTTCCAGGGGATTTAGAATCAGCACATTATAGTGACACAACATTATGTTCATAGCAGCTCAATTTACAATAACTATATCATGGAAACAACCCAGATGTCCCTCACTGGATGAATGGATCCAAAAACTGTGGTACATATATACCATGGAATTTTACACAACAATTAGAAACAATGATATTGCAACATTTGAAGGTAAATGGATGGCTATGGAAGAAATTATGCTGAGTGAAATCAGCATAACCCAGAAAACCAAGGGTTGAATGTCTTCACTCATCTGTGGAGGCTGGAACTAGACCCTGGCCATTAAGAGATGTGGTCTATTATCAGGTGTTAAATCCAGATGTCATGTAATGTTACACAACCTAATACTTTTTTTAGAGATGTTGTGGTAAGGGGAAGGGAGGGATAAGGTGAGTAATTGGGGGGGCACTCTTGGGGGTAAATCCAATTTTCAGAATCTATATACATTGTATATTATTTTGTTAAAATTTGTATGATTGTTCAACAAATAAATTTCTCAATTAAAAATATAAAGGAGAAAAGAAAGAAGTAGAAAAGAAAGTACAGATCCAAAGGGAAGCTAGGATAGCTGTGGCCTAATATAGGAAGGGTAAAAGAGTTTTTACTAATATTTGGGTGATCATTAAGGGAGGAAGTGATCCCTGAGAATTATGCTACTCAGACATAAAATATTTCAAATACTATATTCACTGACCAGAATCTTTTTTCTCAAGAATGAGAACAGGGCTAGACAGGATGGATAAGAGGGAATTAGAGAAATGTTAAATTGGGAAAAAAGAAAAAGAGAAAGAAACCTAAAAACAGGCTATCAAAACAGGAAGAAATATTATTGTTAATTTTTCCCCTAAAAGAAGAGAGAAAAAAGAAAGAAGAAAATAAAATGGAAGAATAGGGGTTAATTGCCCCTCCAAGTTAGCAGAGCAGGGAAACACAAACAGCTAGAGTTTTTAAATATCGGAGAATCAATAAACTCTTCCAGATATCGCCTTGGCACACATCTAGAACATGAAATCAACAGCAAAGAGAGAAAAAAATCTTAATATGAAACCTTGGAAGTATAGATATTAAGAGTGTCTCTGGTCCTTTCAGGAATTGGATCTTCTATTTCTGTCTGGATATGAAAGGCTTTATCTTTCAGTTGGGGCTCTCAGGGGATCTGAAAGTCAGAAGTCATTGTTATCAGAGCTCCATCTGCTGGTAGTTGTCGAAATTGACTTCTGTGATCTTAGAGGTGGGGCCAGCGGATCCACTTGCTTAACAGGAAATGTCCTTCTGTCTATGATGGAAGTGATTAGCGCTGAGCCATATTCCCCATTACTCCTCTGACCCAAACCCCTTGTGAGAAAAGGATTCATTGCCTGGGCCAAGCCTTCTGCTCCTGAATCAGCCTGTGATCTGCTGCTGGGTCCAGGTGCAGTTTTAAGAGCCTATTTTGCAGACCTATGGAGGGCTGGTCCAGGACAGGAGTGTGGGTTTAAAGATGGATGCTCTGCTCCCCCGCCCTCGCAGCTCCTGCACCTGCTTCAGGGCCTGAGCCAAGCCTTCTGCTCCTGATTCAGCCTGTGGTCTAGGCTGGCTCTAAACACAGTGTTAAGAGCCTGCTTTGCAAACCTAGAGAGGTCTTGCCCTGTTCAGGCAGGGAGTGTGAAATCCAACAAAGGGTTAAAAGACGGATTCACAGCTCCCACGACCTTGCAGCTCCCGCACCTGCTTCTGCAGTGCAATCTGCTGCTCTGTGTCTCTATGCAGGAAGTTTCCAGACACTGATCTTGCCGCCAAACAGAGAACAGGCCCGGGACGAGACTTTGCAAGAACGCTTTCTTTAAAGCACTGCGATGTGTTTGCAGGTTCCCTCACCTCAGTCGTGGGTGGAATGTAAGCAAGAGAGAGTGGCTGCAGCTGCTGCCACTTCTCAGCTGTGACGGAAAAGAATAGAGATCCCTTGGTGGCTCCTAAGTCACTGCTCTTCAAAACCACTGATAAGATTAGGACTGGCGATTCATATTGCTAATCCCCCAAATGTACCTCAAAATGCTGGAGAAAAGCTGGAGATTTCCTGATCAGTCTTGGAGGTGCTGGGGAAGCCTTTTCTCTTCAGATCACCATCTTGGACTCTTCAGTCGAGTACAGTTTTTTCAAATCCAGTCCTCAGTATTTCCCTTCCCTTCTTTTCTCATGCCTCCTATCTCTTCAGTTACATATCACAGTAGAATGTACAATGACATAATTGAAGTTTTGAGACTTGAAGCCGACATTTACAGCAGATTCATATTCTTCCTATGGGTCTGTTATATTATGCATAACACATAATTTTAATACAACATTGTTACATGGTTACATTATATAATACCATGGTATTATACATCTATTGTATTATATTCCTCTGGGCCCATTGTAAGAGTGTGTTAGTGTGCTTTCTCACTGCTGTGACTAAAAGACCTGACCAGAACAATTTTAGGAGATAAGTTTATTTAGGGACTCATGGTTTCAAAGGTCTTGGTCCATGGAAGGCCAGCTTCTTTCCTCTGGGCTCCAGGTGAAGCAGAGCATTGTGTCAGAAGAGGATGGTGGAGAGAAGCAGCTCAAGCCACCAAATCATGAAGCAGAGAGTGAAGCTCCACACCAGACACAAAATTCAGACCCCAAAGTCAACAACACCAGTGCCCGACCTTCTTCAGCCTCACCCCACCTGCTCTCAACCCAATCATTTCACCTCTCAGCCTCTCTGCATTATCTTACATGAGTTTTGGGGGACACCACACATCCAAACCATAACAATGGGTCTATTATATGCAGTGTTCAATGTTGCTAAACAGGCACATTTGGGAGACAACTAAACAGAGCAAGAGTGACAGACTGTGAGGACATGTTCCTCATGCACATCAATATAAATTCTCACTGTGGACATTGCAAATCTCTCTGTGATGCACTATCATGAACCAATCACGTACCTCATCCAATTAGGGCCAATTCTCAGTTTGAAGCATATGTAACTGTGTTCCCTAGGCCACAGGAAATGGTAGCTTAGTGAGATTCCAGAGGAAATGCCATACTTAATTCTGAATGTGGCTTTAGGCATTGTATTTCATTGCAACACAAATTTCACGTTCTTTCTATGGATGCACTGGACTACTGCTAAGAATGAACTTGTGCCTATTGGAAAAGGTGTATAAGAGCAGCAGTAAAATGCCAGTAAAGGAAGGATTCAGGGGCTGGAGCAGTGGCTCAGTGCTTGCCTGGCATGTGCAAGGATGGGGGTTCAAACCCCACCCATGTACACAATGAAGTGTTTGAACCAAGTAGGAAACCTGAAAAAATTAATGAAACTGATTCTATCTTTCTCTTTCTCTCTCTCTGTAGCAAACCCAGAAGCTATGTAGGAATGGCTTATGAGTAGAACTGCCTGGGTGCGATGCAGTTTGGAGAGGTGGGGAGTGTGGTGAATTCAAGATCACAGGCTTTATGCAAAGCAGACAGCAGCTTCTCAGTTGTAGCCCACATTTTTTATTCTGAGGTGCAGTCCAGCAGTTCAAGATTTTTCCAGTTTCTCACAATAAATATCAGGCTAGATTCTTGAGCAAAATCTCCAGATTTTAAAAATGTGGGCATGCCTGCCTGCTGGCTACAGGGCACTGCTAGATTGTAACCCATGTTACAATCTAGCTGTTAAGATGGGCAGAAGTTGGCAGGAAATGCAGAAGAAACTACTGAGCCCATTGTCGTTTTTGGACACCAGGGGGCAGTAATTCACCAGTTAGCAATTTCATTCAACTCCCTTGTCAGATGAAACTCTGTTGTTGTCGTTGAATACACAAAATATGGTCCCTGAAATGCTATTGAAAAATTGGCTTTCTCCATCTTTTTTTTTTTTAAAGAGAGAGGGACAGTGAGAGGAAGAGAGAGAGAGAGAGAATCAATTTTATTTAGTTTTTCATGTGGCCTTCGTTGCCCAGACACTTTGTTGTGTGCATGGTGCTGGAGTTTGAACTTGCGACCCAGCGCATGAGAAGCAGCGCCATAACCGCTGAGCCACTGCTCCAGCCCCAGCTTTCTCCATCTTAAGCATGCTGTGTTAGGCGTAGATTACCTCCCATGGCTCATGGAAGAGTTTTCTAAAAACCTATCTTGACAGATGAAAAAGAACCTAGAAAGTGGCTGCATGGAATTTGTGTCCATTATGCAACAGAAAACCTGAATCTTTAAGAAACAGCCACTGAGCACTTCTTGCTAGCAGAGGTGGATCCTGTGGCTTAGGAAACAACGAAACTCTCCAACTTGAGGCTACACTGACTTGCGTTGGTTCCAAAATCATCCTCTTCATCAAAAGGAAACAAACAGTACCTGTTCTTGCTCTACCCACTCCAGCTTCCTCTCCTCCCCCAGCCTGCCTGGATTCTTTCTTTTTTCTCCTAACTTAGTGCTGCTAGAGAAGAAGAAGACACCCCCACCCGCCCCAGCTACCTCTTCCTGACTTGTTCTCCTTATACCTGCTGGGGTTAGACCCAGTTTCTGGGGCATCCTCAAGAGGCAGGGTTTTAGGAACTCCATGTGAGTGTCCTGGGATGGATGGCCCACACTCTGACTTCAGAGATTTTTCTCATGTCACATGGTGTCAAGTTCATCTGCACTAATATTTTAGAACTCACATGCAAGTAAGTTTTGTTTTCAGAGCAAGTCATTTGGTAGGGTGAGTATTATATGTGAGTATTTTTTTATTGTCAAATAACTAACTAATTTATTTTTTTAACAGCAAGATTGGATCATCATAGATAGACTATGAGACACCCACAAACAAAAAGAAAAATACCCATCTACAGGTCTACAGGAAAATTTTTGAGGCACATCTCTTTTTATTAACATTTATTTATTTATTTATTTATTTATACCAGGGATTGAACCCAGGGATGCTTAACCACTGAGCTACATCCTCAGTCCTTTTTTTTTTAAAGAGAGAAGGACAGACAGAGAGAGAAAGAGAGAGAGAGACAGAGAGAATCAATTTTTATTGAGTTTTTCACATGGCTTTCATTGCTCCAACACTTAGTTGTGTAGGTGGGTTGCTGGGGTTTGAACCCGTGTACTTGCACATGCCAGGCAAGCGCCGTAACCACCAAGCCACCACTCCAGTCCCCCCCTTTTTTTTTAAAGAAAGAGGACAGGGGCTGGAGCAGTGGCTCGGCGGTTATGGTGCTTGCCCAGCATGTGCAAGTACACGGGTTCAAACCCCAGCATCACGTTCACAACAATGTCTTGGAGCAACAAAAGTCACATGAAAAACTAAATAAAAATTGATTCTCTCTTTAAAGAAAAGAAAAAGAAAGAAAGAGGGGACAGAGAGAGAAAGAAGCAATCTTTATTTAGTTTTTCATGTGACTTTCATTCCTCAGACACTTCGCTGTGTATGTGGTGCTGGGGTTTGATCTTGCATTCTCACCCTTGCCAGGCAAGCACCGTAACCGCAGAGCCACTGCTCCAGCCCCTCCTCAGTCCTTTTTATTTTTTATTTTGAGACAGGATCTTGTTAAGTTGCTGAGGCTGGCTTTCAACTTGTGATCCCCCTGCCTCAGTCTTAAGATCATCCCTGTGAACTAGGCTGTGGTCTATTTTAGAGAAGGATCCATGGGCTGAAGAGAAGAAGGTAAATTCAGCTGTCTTAGGATGGAGTATTCTGTAAATGTCTGTTAAGCCCGATTGATTAATAGAGTAGTTCAGATTGGAGACATCTTTATTGATTTTTTGTTTTAATGATCTGTCTAGAGTTGATAGAGGTGTGTTGAAGTCCCTCAGGATTATTGTGTTGAAATCAATGAGGGGAAATGTCCTTAATTATTTTTTCTACATATTTGGGGGGTTGTAATTGGGGGCATAAATGTTAATTGTTGTTATATCTTCTTGGTGAACTGTCCCTTTTAGTATGATAAAGTGTCCCTCTTTGTCCTTTCTGACTAGTTTTAGTTGGAAATTAATTTTGTCAGAAATTAGAATCGCTACACCAGCTTGCTTTTTTGGGCCACAGGCCTGGTAGACGTTTTGCCATCCTTTCACTTTCAGCCTGTGTCTATTTTTGAGTGTCAAATGTGTCTTTTGCTGGCAAAATATTGTTGGATTTTGTTTTTTGATCCAGTGGGCCAGTCTGTGTCTTTTAATTGGGGCATTTAGACTGTTCACATTCAAGGATAGAATAGATATGGGAGGCTGATTCACAGACTTTTTATCTATTACAGAGTTTTGAGTCATCTTGAAAGTCAGTTTTTGTATAGTATGATTATTGACTTGCCCTTGTTTAAGGATTTAGCATATCATTGGCATTATCTTCTATATGGAGAACATCTTTGAGAATGCTCTGTAGAGCGGGATTTGTGTTCACATATCTTGCAAGCATGAATTTATCGTTAAAGTACTTAATTTCCCCTTCACATTTGAAGCTGAGTTTTGCTGGATATATTATCTTTGGTTGAAAGTTGTTATTTTTTAACACTTGGAAGATATTGTTCCAACTTCTTCTAGTCTTCATTGTTTGTTTTGAAAAATCAATAGTGATCCGAATAGGTTTGCCTCTGAATGTGATTTGGGGCTTTCCTCTAGCAGCTTTTAGAATACTCTCTTTAATTTCTCTGTTATTCAATTTGTAAATGATATGTCTTGGTGAGTTTCTCCACCGATTAGGCCTATTTGGTGTTCTATAAGCATCTTGGATATCCTATTCCGGATCAATAGCAAAATGAGGGAAGTTCTCATTTATGATTTTGCTTAAAAGGTTCCTGAATCCCCTTGTTTGCTGTTCAGAGTTTTCCTCGAGGCTAATGATTCTCAGATTATTGCACCTCATCTCATCAAATATTACTTGGAAGTTCTGATTATGTAAAATGAGCTGTTCATCTTGTTTTTCTTCTTTGATTTCTACATTGTTTAGGCGATCCTCATTGTCTGATACTCATTCTTCAATCATGGAAGTTCTTTTTCATTGGAGTTTACTCTGGTGTTGGTGTCTTCCAGTGAAGATTTGAATTGGTTAACCATGTTTTTCAATCCTGATAGCTCTGCTACATCTTTTTTCAGAATGTCAATATCCTTGTACAGCTGATCTTTCATCTCCTGGAGTTGATCCTTAATTTCTCTGTAGAATGTGTCTCTCATCTCTTGAAATTGCTCTTTGATCTCTTTCCTTATTTCCTCTCTTAACTCTTTGATTGCATTACTAATCATAATGCTGATACAATGTCTTTGGTTTTCATCTAGGGCCCTGGCTATGGGATCCTTAGGTGGAGAGGTCTGGGTTTGAGGAGAATTATTTCCCCTTTTCCTCATTTTTTGAGTCAGAGAGCTTGTCTTTTATTTCAGCCTTGTGACTCTTGTTGGAGAAATTGGAGCTTCTTATGACTTTGCTTCATTATGAAAAGGAGTTATTTGGTCAATATAGACCTAAAGATGCCAGACGGTTCTGTGAGAATTTGAGAGGCTATCGGTGCAAATACTAGTCTGTTTCAAGTAAAACAGATGAGATAATGATTAGCACCAACAGTGGCAGCTCTCTTTGAGAGAACTCTCACTGTGTAGTATGATATCAAGCAAGAAGCCATTTTGAAGCGTGTCAATTTCTTCAGGTATTAGGGTCTCTTGTGGGAATCTCCGTGCAGTCCTGCAGCATGAGGTGACTCTCAGGAGTGTCTCAGAGTCACTGATGCTCGGGTGGCTACCATCTTCTCCTCTCCAGGGATTTCTTAAAATATTGATCTGCTATAATCAATATAGTTCCTCGTGTGAGGTTTTATTATTTAGAAAAACTAAATCTTAAAAGAATTATAGCTTGTACTTGTTTTAAAACCTTTTAAATGATTACTTCATAAAATTAAATGAATAGCTATTTTTAGGTTATTACAATATAGCTGACACCTTAATATATGTGACTAGAACTACATTTAAGAACTAGATGTTTATCTGAGCCTTGTTTAAGTGTTATGTAAGTTTATAAAATTAAAATTTATGTAGGGCTACAGACAAGGTAACCATCAGCTCTCTTTTACACCTTGCATTTGATACCAAAGGACCACACTGCCATTACAAAATATGTGTTATATCTGTTTGTTTAAACTACATAAATGTTTTGTTGTTATTCATCAGATAATAAGTCTATCTATGATCTACACTTTGTTAAGTTTAGAAAACTTATAGCTATTGCTAAACCTGTGCAAATCTATGATTATTTTTATAATACCCTGTGGATTCTAAATTTTTCTTCAAAGTTTAAACTTAGTTAATATAAAGATATCTGTGTGATCAGTACTGGCTTTTGTTGTGTATTATATTAATTTATATCCTCCAAGTATGTAAATATTTTAAGGTGTAAAACTTAGGACACCATTTTACCCAACTGGTGTTTCCAAACTAAAATTGTTTGTAACAATGGTCTCCTTCAGGTTTATATAGTAAACAACAAATTTAATTAGGGATTTATTTATGTCATTTAATATTCTATAATTGGATAAAAATAATCTGTCATCAATGTTGTGTATCATTTTTTGTTTCTCTTTACACTAGGATGGAAATTTGAAGGTAGATTTGAAGGTCAATGCAGAGTTGACAATGTGGAACATAAGGGCATTTTACTACTTTTTCCACAGGAAGAGGGTTAAAAACACTCTTAGCTTTTTTTTTTTTTCAGGGCTGAGGACCGAACTCAGGGCCTTCTGAGTGCTAGGCAAGCGCTCTGCCACTGAGCTAAAGCCCCAACCTCTACTCTTAGCTTTTGATTCATGTTAAAAGGTTGGGATTATAAAAATTATGTTTCTTGATTCATAACTATTTTGCAAAATAAGTATCTTCTTGCTCTCATTTTTCATTTTGCAATTTTCTTGTAAAATATTTTAACTGTTGTCTGAATGCTTTACAGAAGTATAACTTCTATAATAACCTAAGTTAATTTGAGATAACAAGCCAGCACAGGATGTAAGGCTGAATTCCAATACTAATACTGATCCCAACTCAATAGAAGGTGTACGTAACTGTAAAATTATAGACATTAAAGCTAAAGCCTAGTACTCCTACTATAGGACTGGTTAAAGTGGCCTGCTGGATATTTAATACCAAAACCAAGAGATCGAAGGTAAGGAATCAAAAGGGGAAATAGTCAATATTTTGTCCCTTGTCCTGTTTGGTCAGCTAAAACTCAGGGGACAGCAGGACTTCTCTATGGGTTTGGCAACTCTGGGTAACATGACCTCACAGTCAGGGGGCTCAGGTGACCCTAGAGAACAGAAAGCCACCTAGTGTGCATGCTGCAAAGACAGGAAGGTCATTGGGCAGGGAGATGTCCCTGATGCTTCCAAACAAAGCCACATGTGATCAGCAAGACCCTGATCTATCCTGGCTGATGGCACAACTTGTAGAAGAGCCAAGAGGTTTTTAATGAGTTCCCAAGAATGATCCTGGAAGATCTCAGCTGACCTGGCAATAGATAGGAACAAGATCAATTTTGACCAACTTGGTCTTAAACAGCTGGCAGAAGAGTATAACCAAAGCAAGGCAACACATGATCATTCAAAAAGATGATTATCTAGTCCCTATATCTTAACTATAGCTCAAGGGGACACCTGTGACTTTATAAAAATTACATGCTATGTGCCTTGCAACCATCAATGCAACACATTTTAGGAGTTCAGAAGCTAAATGGGGAATGGTGCTTAGCCCACCAAGACCCAAAGGTAATTAACGAAACAGTTACTCCCATTCCCCCTGTGATGTCTAACCCTTATACTCTGTCATTTGAGCCCCCAGCTGCTGCTGCTTAGGGTACAATATTAGATGTTTCCTTTTCTGTATACCCCTAGACTCTCAATCATAACACTTATGTCTTTGAGGAGCCAAATAATGGATCTCAATTAACCTGGTTCCTTCCTTTGTCAGACTTAACATTGATTTCATTCTGACATTAATTTTGTTAATATCTTCGTTCAGCTGATTCATTCAAAGTTAAAATCTGTTGAATTCCTGATGGTTATGAAGATGAAGCGACCCATGAGCACTCCAGATGACCTCTACCACAGACTCCTTATTTGACCTGAACATTCTCCAGAGAAGACCCAAAACTGCTTGCCCAACAATGCCCCCCCTTCCAGCTGGAAGTAACCAGATTGGTCATTGCCTAAACCCCTAAAACAGTTGGAGCTACCCTAAAGAGAGAGGGAATGAGGCAGAGAAAGTAAGCAGACAGCATAGACAGAATGATGTGGGCTGATAAGGAGAAAATTAACTAATGGTCACTTTTCCTGAGAGTGCAAAGAGCATTCCACTGCCCTAAGTAAGCAGAGGTGTAGATCAGCCTCACATCCCCCTTTGCTAACAGTGGCATCCAGACAGCAACTCTCCTCTGCTAATAAAGATGCTTGTGGCCCAGGATCAAAGACTAGGTCAGACCAGAATGTTGCACTCAAGCTCCTAAGCATGGGGGAGGAAAGGCAATGATTAACTGAAGGGGGAAAATCTTGAGGGACTATAAGATGAGACAGAGTCCCTCTTGGGGTTCTTGGTTCCTAGACTCCCTTCTCCTGGAGAACGCTTTTCTTTCTATCCTTTCTTAAATAAACTCTGTTTGCTCTGCTTTTCTCAGTGTCTCTTGGTTTCATTCCAAGAGGACATGAACCCAACATCCACAAAACTAGCATCACTAGGACACTGTAATGTACCTGTGCCCTGCTACTTGACAAGCTTTAAAACAGTGATTCGAGGGGCTGGAGTGGTGACTCGGCAGTTAGGGTGCTTGCCTGGCATGCGCAAGTACACGGGTTCAAACCCCAGCACCAACGTATACAACTAAGTGTCAGAGCAATGAAAGCCATGCAAAAAACTCAATAGATTCTCTCTCTGTCTATCTCTCTCTCTTTCTCTCTCTCTCTCTCTCACTGTCCTTCTCTCTTTAAAAAACAAAACAAATTAGTGATTGGAGTAAGGGAAGCATAAATTGTGCAGACCCCCGTCCCCCACCTTCACCATGGAGCTACAGGAGTAGCAGCTTCTGTGGGCCAGTCCCAGGTTGGCATTCTGCTCTGGTGTCAAGCAGGAGGCAGGCCTCTGAGCCAAAGCTGAGCCTAGTTAGCATGCTGCCTGAGTACACCTCCCAGCTGGCAATCTCTCAGCTATGCAATAAAGTAATTTAACTAGGGCTATCTTCCAGGCTGGAGTTCCTGGAGATTGCTCCCCATTTATCACAGAGGAGGACTTGGGATTCACAGCCCCTGCCTGCCAGCATCACCTAGGCTTCACGCCATTGATCTTTGAATGGTGAAGCTCTGTGATGGGTAATGGAGTCAGAGCCTGTCCGCGTGTCTCCAACCAGTCCCATGTGAATTCACAGGCTGTGTGTTTACTCCTTGGCAGTGGGTAGGAGTCGAGGGACCCTGGGAGTATTCTGCTTACAGATGCCTGCTCTGCTGGTTTCTCTCTCAATAGAGGAGAGATGGGGAGAGTGAAAGGAAGATTCTTTTGTGTACTATTTCTATGGAAGTAAGTTTGCCTGTGTACAGGGGTCTGTAAGGGTTGCTATTACTGGCCTGATGGTATTTTCAGCTTTGCAAGCCACATGGTCTTCTGAATCTATTCAGCCCCACCATTGTAGCCCGTGAGCAGCCATAGGCAATATACAGAGGCCATGAGGGCGGCTGTGTTCAATACAATTTTCTCTCCCTCCTTTCTCTCTTTCTTTCTTCTCTCTCTCTTTTTTTTTTTTTTTTTTTTTTTTTTTTTTTTTTTTTTTGTATTGGGGAAGGAACCCAGGGTGCTTAACTGCTGAGCCACATCTCCAGCCCTTTTTTTGTATTTTTAAATTTTAAGACAGTGTCTCACTAAGTTGTTTAGGGCCTTGCTAAGTTGTTGAGGCTGACTTTGAACCCCGATCCACCTGCCTCAGCCTCTCCAGCCACTGGGATTACAGGAGTGCTCCTGGCACAATAAAACATTAAGACATTAGAAGAAAGAAATAAGGACTGAGATTTAAGGTCAGTGTCAATGTGATTAATTACTACCAAATCCCTGATGTTTGGGGGCTCTTGGGAAGGAGGCAACAAGGGACAGTGCCATGAATACGTGGAGTGGACATCTGGTAATGGAGGAAATGAGGGCATGGGCAGACTTCAGGAAGGGTGCTTAGGTGGTGTGTCAGAGGCTGTGGCTCTGCTCTGAAACCCTAAGATGGATACTCTCTGTCCCCTGGCTCTGCAGGATCTAGGAAGAGATGAGGAAGTACATGAGCAGGAATGTGTGGAATCAGAGCTGGTGTCTCTGCTGCAGGCTTTCAGCCAGGCCTTTGTCCAGCTGCTCAGATGGTGGCTCAGAAGTAGTATTAGTTCACAGATGTGGGGGTAGTCCAACTTCCTATACCAAACCACCACATCACTAACAGTGGACCCCAGGGTGAAGAATGGAAGGAAAGCTCATTTTTGGCACAGCCATCAGGAACAGTTGATTTAGAATGTCCTGAGTTCTGAACCAACTTGTGAGCCACACAGACCTCTGATCATTTGGGTGCTCAACTGCTTATAAGGAAGGCCCATTACAGGCAGTTGGCAATGAACAGGTGCTGGGAGAGGGTGGCGATAAATGTGGATTATCCCCTTGTCTTTCAGAGAGGCTGCATTTCAATGCAATCATCATATGATTTCAGTAATTGAAATGAAGAGGCAAGAGACTGGGTTTTGACTTGAACCCTGTTCTTGGCTCAGTCAGTGCTTCTGGGACATGACTCTTCCCAAAGAATCCTTAGGACAGGAGGATTTGAGAAAGAGATGAGCTCTTGATTCATGGTTCTAATGTAATAATTAGAGGACTTAGGTACTCTAGGGCTCAGTCCCCAGAGAATCCATTATATTATTGTCACATATCTATCACTCATCACTATTGTGATTTGGGACAAGTCATAAAATATCTGAATTTTCATTGTGGATTACAGCTCCTGCTCCACCCATTCTTTAGGGCTGAGAAAGGTCACAATAAATATTAAAGATATTCTCCATGAGAATAGACCTTCAATCTCCACTGCCCTGAGGATGTTATATATTTGACATCTCTGTGTTCAAACACTTTCAAGGATCTAGCTTATTCTTCCACACATTTGATGATGGGACATTTCAGGACCCATAAGAAAAAGTAGCCTTCTTAAGATTGCCTACATGTAATCGTTGTCAGCTTATAACAGGCCAGAATGAATATTTATGCATCTCCAAACAGGGAATTGCGGCACGGGGTCAGTGGGGGGTTTGTTTCACAGGTATGCACAGCTTAGAGGTAGGTTTTGAACAGAATCCATGTGGTGCCAGCCTTTGCTTCTGGTCAGTGTTCTGCCTGCCTTTCTATGATCTCAACTTGCAAAGGTGTTTGTGCACACAGAGTCTGTTGTGTTTTAAGCTCTTGTCCCATGCAAGGATTTCCTGAAGCCTGACTGTGACTCAGGTGCTTTGCTGTCCCAGTGGTGAAAATGAGAGCAAAAGTGTGAATTCTAAAATCATTCAAATTCATCTCTCCTAACTATTGAATATAGATTGTGTTATTTTTAACTCTGGTAACTGTCTGCAAAGAAAACACGAAATTTTTTTCCCTACTGATTTTCATAGCATCATCTCCATTCCTCTGGTAACTAATGTCCCTCTTTCAACTTCTAATGAGATAAGGACCAGAGGCTCCTCTCCCACCTTGTAGGCTGGGCCCCCGCACTCTGCCTGCTATTTCCTTTTAAACAGAACATTAAGGCATTTGTCCATGAAATTAAAGGGACCTACATGCTATTCCTTCTTGTTCCCTGCTAGTTTCCGTGTGCACAACACTCTCTCCTTGCCTGATTCCTCATTCTTGCCTCATTCGACCTGGGAACAGAGCACTAACCTCCAAACTCATTACACCCACACTGCCCAGGAACTGGAAGTAAAAATACTGAATTTGTCTCCCATTGTGGTATGTTGAATTTGTGTCTTCCATGTGAAGAACGTGGGGCTCAAACATAACCATTTGTTACAGGCATCCGTGGGTTGTTTCTTTGCCTTAGAATATTTTTGGAGGCATATATAAGCGAGCTCTGAGTTTGACAAAACAGTTGAACACCTGTGTGTCCAAGTGGCCCATTGCCAGGTTAGAACAGAAGAAATTCACAACAATTTGAGGATATCATCTCTGTTCCTTCCAGAACCAAGGACTGGGTCCTCTTACTTTGAACACAGGCTAACATCTTTAAGGCTACCTCTGACTGAGGAAGGGGGTGGGACAGGAACAAGTCATATGTCACAAACCCTTTCCTTCCTTAACATATTTTACCTTATTCTTTACATTTGTTTTAAAACTTCCCTCTCCCTTCATCTCTTCCTTATATTTTCTCCTTTCTTTCTTCCTGTTGAGGGATCAACCTGGGGCCTCATGCACGCTTCATTCTTGCTTGCTTTTTTTTAAAGAGAGGGACAGTGAGAGAGAGAGAGAAAGAGAATCTATTTTTTTATTGTGGTTTGGTTGCTCCAACACTTTGTTGTGTACATGATGCTGGCATTTGGCACCATGTCCTTGCACATGCCAGGCAAGCATAATACTGCTGAGTCACCACTCCAGCCCCCTCATGCATGCTTAACACATGATCTGCTACTAAGTTCCACACCCAGTCCTTACGTTCCTTACCTTTTCCCTCATACAACATTAGATTGCTCTAAGCCCCCAATTATGACAAATTTCTCCAATATTTCTGTTTATTTCTCAATGTTTCTGGGTTGGGGTGTGTTGGAAGCCTAGAGTTGCCAACTTGGCTATTTTGCTGATGGATGTCACTCTTCATTTTATTCTTTTGATTGCTTTGCAAAAGTGATCATGTTATTAATTTTATTTTTGGACCATTCATTGCTACAGTACAGAAATATAATTGACTTTCTTTTTGTATATGGGTTTTGTAACCTGCTCCAGTATTTTTTTTCTTTTCCAATCTGGATGCCTTGTATTTCCTTTCCTGCTCAAATGACCTGGCTAAAATTTGCTATACAATGTTCAATAGAGATGGTGAAAGTGAGCATTCTTGTTTTCTGCCTGATCTTCCTGGGAAATCTTAGTCTTTCACCATGGTGTATGATGATGGCTGTGGGTGATTTGTGACACCCTTTCTGAGGTAGAAGCATCTTCTTTTCTCGCTTGGTAACTCATTTATGTTTTGTTGGTATTGTCAATTCTGTTGTTGATACGTGTGGCTTCCTGTCATAGGTTGATTTTAGACATTACTTTCTAAATCTACTTTTGAGAACCATGTCCTGAGAAATTCAAGGAATTTAAAGACCCTAAGGTTACAGTTTTACTTTCTCCTTACAAGTTTTCTTAAGTTCACAACATCTCAAAACTCCAGATTCTGAAAGTAAGCCCAATACACAGCACAGAGCTTTGCATAGTCACTGTTTTCCCTCTATCATTTATCTGCAAGAGTTCTGGAAAACTCAGCTAGATCAGTGAGTTCAAAAGTGTACACATGCTCATCCCACGAGAAAGTAAATTATCAGGGGTGTGGGATTCAGTTCAGTGGTAGAGCATATATTTAGCATGCAAGAGTCCTTGGATTCAATCTCAGCATCCCTCAAAACTGTAATTTACATTTGCAAATAACCAAAATTGTATTGGCATGGAGGCCCTTGATTAAGGCAAAGTTAGGTGACCTGCACTACCTAAAGGAATCATAAGAAAGGACACTGGTACTGTCCTCCGACCTGTTCATTTATATTATGATGTGATGCAGGGAGGCTGGCTATAGCTAAAGTAGACTTATTTAGTTTTAAGGAAACAACCCCTACAAACTAGAGAATATGTAAAATAAACCTAGGATTGAATGATACTGCAAGACAAGCAAATAAGAATGTGGCTGGACAGAGAGAATGTGCTTAACATAAGCTCTTTCAGACATATTGAGAAATTAACAGAAATAGGCATGTCGTTAGATTTCACAAGATGGTGATCAAAAAGTGAAATTATCCAAAAAAGAACTAAAGGGCTGGGCATGTAGATCAGTGGTAGAGTGTTTGCTTCACATGCATGAAGCCCTGGGCTTGATCCCCACACCAAAACCACAACCACACCAAGAATTCACAACTTCATAACTTGAAGCATAAATTTACTACCACTGGTGATAATAGTGAATCTAAAAAGAGTATACTATACAAGGCTGGAGTGGTGGCTCAGGGGTTGGAGTGCTTGCCCAGCATGCGTAAGGACCCGAGTTTGAAACCCAGCAACACACACACAACTAAGTGTTGCAGCAAGAAAAACCAGAAGAAAAGCTAAATAAAATTGATTCTCTCACTCACTCACTCTCTCTTAAAAAAATAATAATCAGTATACTATGCCTTAAAATACTGGGTGACGGTATAAACAAGGACAATGGAAATCATTTTAAATGTTTTGCTTTATTAATTTTCACCAACTTTTCATTTCCCACTTTTACTTTATCTTTTAAAATATCCATAATACATATGAATAGTATTTGGAAATAAGTTTGCTTTAGTAAGGGGTATAAGCACAGAAGAACTTCATGGGTATCCTAATGAAATGGAAGCTTTAGGGCCCCTTATCTACCAAAGATCTCCAAAGAGCCATAGAAATGCACTGACAGTTTCCTAAGGTATTTCAAAAACATCTGTCATCCCAGTGACTTGAAAAACCTCAAGGCCAGACTCAGCAATTTAGGCAGCCTCTAAGCAATTTAGTGAGTACTTGCATCAAAAGAAAAAAAAGAAAGTGGGGGAAAGGAATGTAATTTCTTGGTTAAGTGCCCCTAGGTTCAATCCCAAGTTTTTAAAAAA